>JAPDSC010143825.1:4954-15384 GCA_026290005.1 Latrodectus geometricus
TATATATATATATATATATATATATATATATATATAATTAGGTTGGGGAAAAAGTAATCCATTATTCTTATTTCTTATGGTAGACATCTGTAGTGATCGATATCTCGTGAGGTATCTATTTATCAAGCAATTTCAGATTTATGCTCGTTGGAAAGGTAACATTTGACACTAAAATATCCTCTTGCGGTTTTTTGTTTGATTCATTCAGTTACGAGTACAAGGTTTTAAAAATGGTAGACTACAAACAGAAAATTCGATGCATTTTCGTTTTCCTCTTGTAACGGCGAAAAAGATAGCCGGGTGGCTAAAATTGTGAAAGGTGTTTATCGTCCTGTATAAGACTGTAACAACCAGTTACGTACAATTTTTGTTTCGTCGATTCCGTTCGGGTATTTTTGATGTTGGAGTTGCTCCTTGCATGTGGATACAGTATCGTCGAAAATGTCTATAAAATATCAAAAATGATCGAAGTTAACCGCATGTAACGCGCAAGACCTAAAAATCTACATGAAAGCTGTTTTAAAACCTTTTTACAAAGTGAATCCAAAAGAAGTTACATAAAGTTCACGTAAAAATAATGGATTTCTTTTTCTCCAATCTAATATATATATATATATATATATATATATATATATATATACCTAAGTCTGTTTTTACACGGTCTTTTTGTACACGGTTTTGATATAACACGGTTTGAAAATTGAATATTTTTAATTTTTTTACACGATTTTATTCCATTTAGCACGATTTGAAATTTTATGTACTTAAATTTTTTTTGTCAAATTTAATTTTTGCGAAGTATGTTCATATCATAAAAAAGTATTTATGAAAGAAAAAAGTCTGAAACCATCGATAGTATCGATAGTTTGCGAACACTAGCTTAAAGATTTAAGTGAATTCCCCTTTAGCGCGTACAAACAAGTAGGGGAATTCCCTTTATGTGCATACAATAAAATTTACTGGTCAGAGCAATTGAAACGTGTTAATATTTTGTGAACTGTCAATGCAATAAGACGTGTTTGGTAAAGAAATTTTTTGCAGGCAAATTTGATTTTCCATTAAATTTAATTTTAACGCATTAAGATAAAAGGTAAGCCAAAAAATATTTTGTATTTATTCAGTTATTTACGAATAACTGATGACGACAGCAATTAAATTTATGTTGTTGTATTTATGATTATCACTTATTCTATTTTATTTTATTTTATTTTTTACCTTAAAAATTGAATAACCTATTCTTTTCGTTCACAACATAGTTTTTTAGTTCCTGAACTTGCCATACATTTAATTTATATTACTTTTAAGATTAGAGTGCATATCTTTTTTATCATTAATTACTATGCTTGTGAAAATAAGCATTATATATTTGATTTAATAAAATAAACATGAATTCTTGTTCTTAAAAATTCTTGTTTTTCACAAATTTTAATAGGTTTTAGAGATTAGGAACAAATCACCCATTTTTGTATAAGATCAATGTCTTTTTTTACACGTTTTTTTTTTTACACGGCTTCTTCTGGAACCAATCTACCGTGTAAAAACAGACTTAGGTGTATATATATATATATATATATATATGATTCTTTTAGATAATATTTCAAGAATGCATCATTACATTTTTAATTTGTGAATTTGTTGAAAAATATTAAAACCAGTATAGCAAATCACCATTGACATCCATATAATTTGATGTATTAAATGCTTAAATTTTTGGTTTAAAAACCAAAATAAATCTGTATAAGACCTTGTAAAGACTGTGGACCTTTACTAATCTGAAAGCAGGGTCTTTTAACAAGACAGAAGGTAATCTACAACTGATTTCGGAAAGAAAAATATTGAGGAAAAATTTTGGACCCCTAAAAGCAAAAACACGTGGAGAACTTTATACAACCATGAAATTTATGAAAAATATAATGATCCCTACATTATAAAAATAGTAAAGGCTTCCCGTATTTGATGGTTAGACCATATTTATAGATATAACAATTCTCTTTCCCTAACAAAAAATAAAATTTTTTTTGAGAATAGAATAGAGGAACAACGCTGAAAGAGACGTCCCCCTACTGGATGGTTACATAATATGGAGGAAAAAATCTTAAACTGTTAAGAGTGAAGTAAATTGTAAGCTGTTTCGCGATATAGGGTTCAGTGGAGGACCCTTGAAGAGGCAGTCTTGTATTGTAACAGGCTATAACCTTTGTGAAAAAGAAGTAGTGCATAAATTCATCGTTATGAATGAATTAATTTGATGAATTCCTTGAAAATGTTCAGAGTTGCTAACTAAATCTATTTCCTGTTTTACTTTTGTATTGCAAGAGATGTTCTCTTAAAAACTAATAACAGAATTTTTATTGCAGAAAATGTAAACTGACATTTTTTCTTAGATAATTTTTCAAGAATTGTTAGATTTTTGATTAGTTACCAAAAATTAAAAACAAGATTGCAAATACTCTGGAGCCTTTGACAAATATTTTAACTTAAATCAAATACATAAATCCCCACTTACTAATTGCCCACAAATATCTGGTTTTGTTAACTGGTTTCATTTATTTTTTTATTGAATGTATATAAATTAGTGTTTTTGTTAATTTTCAAAAACTGTTTAAGTTGTTTTTATTTGTTTACAAAAATTAGAAGCAGAATTGCGAATCAGCCTTAGATTTTTGAGACAGATAGAGTTTTAATGAATTAAATACATATAAATCTTCCCTTCTTATAAACTCCTTACGAATGCCCATACACTTACCCACTGAATCCATTTGTTTTATTTTTGTAATGTAAGAAACAGTCTTCTGAACTTCAATATCACAATTTCTTTATTGTATATATAAACTGATATAGTTGGATAATTTTTAAGACTCAAATGCGAAATTTGGTATTGGTTGGAAAAAATTGAAATCAAAAATGCAAATAGCATTTGTACCTTTCACATCGGTATTATTTGAATCAACGAAACAGATAAATTCATTTGTATTCATGAATTTTCTACAAATATTCTTGCGGGCTATGCTTTGTTTTTGCAAAATACGAAATTCATTCCTGGAAATTAATGTCACAACTCTACTTACTGAATATGTAAAACGAATTTTTAACTTTGGATTCACAAAAACTAAAATCAAAAGTGCAAATAACCTTTGACTTGATAAAATTTATGAATTAAATACTTAAATTCGCCTCTACATATAAATTCCCTTTAACTATTTAGTGATTTGCAAACAGATCCTTTTTTGTTTTATTGTAAGAAATACTCCCTCGGGAACTTTGGAAATCGCTTAGTAAACAGCCTAACGGTCGAAACCATTGCAAGGTATATTATTAGTCACCAAGTAAATGTGGACTTTTCATAGTGAGCCGTATTCAAGAGTCGCAAGAGAGAAAACATGGAAAACTCCCAAGCACACACCCCGACAGACTTGCTAGCAGAAGCGCAACATCCACCTTCCGTTGTTTAACAGGGAATGGGATCGAACCCAATACTTCATCCACTAAGTGTGATGTCCTATCATTAAGCCCTTTGAAACAATTTTAAAAAAAATTTGTCTAATTTGTTGAAATTAAAAGAGTTTTGTTGAAGTGCAAAGCTATCATATGTTATACTATGATAGTATAAATAAAAGGACTTCAAACCGCCTGTGAAGCACAATTTAAATTCATTGCGCAGCAAAATTTGAAAACAGAAGTTTCAAAACTTTTTTTTAGTCATTATTTAAGTGTTGTAACTGCTTTCGCCATAAATCGCATTCGGTTATAGATGCAAATCTTTGTATCTCATCCTTGAGTATTTACCCCTGCGGATATATTTCCTGATTGTATTGAGATGTCGAAAATCAGATTGTGCAATAATTAATTAACTTAATCAGAAAACAGTTTTGAAATCATGGATTCCATTTTGATAAAGTAAATATAATGAGTCTGAACATCTGCGCAAATAATGTAAATAAATTATTGAACGAAGGCAATGATGAATGCTCCAAACTAAATTCAATTAGTTGGCGGGAATTTCTATCTGTTTAATGCTTAAGGCAAATAAGTAGAGAGACATAAAAATTTTGTTATGTTACTTTTGATATGATTTATTTGCCATTGTAATAAAATATCGGAAAATTTTCTGTGTAAAAGTAGAATTTTATAACCATTACGCATTATAACACATGTTTTAAACTAATTCTAGTTTTGTGTTTAAATTCTACATATTAAAAAGTTTCTAGTCCATAAATTATTATCCACAATCCGTATAATTATTCAATGTAATCATAGTACGATAAATAATTGTTACAGTGAATAAGTAAAATCTGTAACAATGTGAGAATTATTTTTTAACTTTATATATAAAAGAATATGGTTGCTTGTATAAATGTAAATAAACCGCCGAGTTGATTATTGCTGTTGTTTAATGTATTTTATCTAGTTTTATCAGTTTAAATGTTTTTAATAAATGTTGATTTCAAAAATATGATATCCTGTAAGATTCATTTTTAAAAGTTTGTTTGAATCTACTTAATTCCAATGCACATAGACAAATAGGAGGTTGCGCTTGTTCTTATTATGTATGCACGTCAGTCGGGGAGGTTGCTGGCACGTGAATATGATCCACTATTTACAAAAATTCCATTGATTAAGAATCTCATGTCTTTCTGTAATCTAAATTATACATATTTACATGAATATGAGGCCTCAATTTTCTGCGGAACTCTAGGTTGCGACGCCAATTTGGCTGCTGAAAGTTTAGTGTGTTGGTCTTCATTTCAGATGTTCGTTTGTTCAATTCTCCCTTTAGGCCAGAATTTTTATATTGGTTCTATTTAAGATTGCATACTCCAGTAGCGAATTATCCTTTGCGTATAAAAAAGTGATTCGAAAACGCTGATAAAAGCAAAATGTTTGAAACTTTGGAAATGACAACTTTTCTATGTGCATCATTTATTGAATGATTCTATTAACAATTATTATAATAAAATTGATAATTCGATGAATTATATTATGCAACTTTTTCAAACATAATAATTTGTATTCACATTAATGTAAATTAATATATTTGGTGAAAAAATGGTACTATATAGTATTATTAGTCAAACATGTTTACCACAAAAATGTATCCAAATGTTGCAATTGAGCGGCAAGTCTGGCAGCTTAGTGATCACGCTCTCGTGTTATATTTTTCATTATTATATTTAAACTCACGTTTTGTACTGTTATTAACATATGCAAGTTTTAAATTAATGGTTAAAATTTGGAAAACGCATTAAAAATAAAGTTTGAAGCTATTTTTTTAATGAATATAAAAATTAAATACTGCTTTTTATGCCCTCAAATTCTGAAAAAAGGAGGTAAAAATCGATAGAGTAATACAAAAAAATTCCCGATCAAAATGAGGTTGAGGTAATTTATATAGTGAGGCTTTTTGTGTAGTAAAACATTTTTATTGTACTTTATCAAATATAAAGGAAATTTCCACTCTACCAAGTTTTTAAATTATTTTTATTTCATTCGTGCTGATAAATTTCATAAGATTGAACGGAAGCAACAAATTACACATCAAAGAATAACTGGAGATCACTTTCAAAATAACTGTAAACTTTGATAACAAAGTTAATAAAGAGTAAAGGAACCGAAAAGAGAAAATGGGAAGTTCGATGCGTGAACTACTAAAATTTATTTCGAACCTAATCAGAAATACTTTATTTAGAAATAATTCATTCGAGAAGATTGTTGGTTTCCTTTCAAAATTCTCCTACTGGATCTCATCTTCCAGGAACCCAACTCGACGCCCTTTCGATATCCCTGTGTAGGTACTTTTAAGGGATTTTTACTGTCGAAAAGCATCTGTACGCGAACTGAAGAGGGATTTTATTATTTGCTGTGCTTTTTTTCCCTTCTCGGAGACTTCCCCTCTTCTCTGGCTGGAAGAGTTTTCATTCTTGAGGGATTGAAAAGAAAACTTGGAGCACACTTGAATGCTCGACAACCCTCGTGGTCTTTCAAGTGTGTAATCGCATCTCTCCACCCCCCTGGCGAAGGGAAAATTGCTTTTCCACCTGCAACTTTCTAAATAATTGTTGATTGGACCACCCTTCGGAAACTATTTTCTGGCGGATAGTTTCATATCGAAGTAGCGTCGACTATCCATGAAAATTTATATTTTGTTTTGGATTTCGTAGTCCAAATAAATAAGTACTTTTGAAATGGAATTTGCACTGGCTTCCAAAAGTGGTGCACATGGTGGTTAAAAAAACAAAATATGTTGAGGTAATCCAACTTATTATAAAGTTTTTGCATTCTGAATTTGGTCATAGTTGTTTGAATTACATATTGTAGTATTGATTCCCATCTAATTAACTGCTTTCATGTGTAAAGAATAACCTTAGAATACCGAAATTTATATAAAATCATCTAATCCCAGAAAAAATCTGAAATATTTAGTATAGAATATTGGCACCAAATTAAAGCAGTTTAGTTCAGCCATCGGTAACCTATGGCTAACGTGCCAGATTTGGCACACAATACAATTCTCAATGATTCTAGAAATATTGTTCCATTTAATACTGATATTAAGTTGAGTGATGTGAGGAAAAATTTCCTTATTAATTTTTTATTTAATTACGTTGAAGGAATGCCTATATATTTCATTAATTAAATATTTTTAAAAAATGCATGATAAATGTAAAATTTTATATTTTTATTTATTAGAAGACTTATTATATATGTATTTAAATTATACTACCTAGTAATTGACAACAAAGTTACGTCATCTTTGCCCAGCTTGCATCAATATAGCTTATATCTCGCTTGGCTGAGAATAATATTAAGAAACAAAATAAAGTTTCCATCTATAAATAAAGGGCATTTTGCAAATGCATAATGTCCTTTATTTACAGATGTCCTTTATTTATTTATAATAATCGGAGAGACGTAACTTCAGAAATTTATTAATTAAAAAAAAAATATGGAAAATTTTATGGTGATGTAGCGAACAAATTTCCCTAGTTCCATGGATTTTTATAAATCTTGGTTGCTTAATATATATACCGAGTCATTTGGATTATAATTGTAAATTATTTATAAAACTACTCCTTACAAAGAAACACGGTGGCTTAGTGGTGGCGTTTCGCGCTCCCGAGGCACATGTCTGAGGCTCTATCCTCCAGGTGGACATGCTTTCATTTCTTCATTGGAACAATAAACTAAATACTGAGCATGCTTTGGAACTAACTGGGGATATATCACGCTAGAATTACCACCCTAACAGGGACATATGCTTCGCACCCCAGAGCCCTCCTTCGAGAAAACATATGTATGAGCTGTAGGCCCTGCCCACCTAGGAACTGTCATGCCGCTGAATTTAATTTAAGACTCTGACAAGGCTTAGTAAAATATTTCTCGTAAATATAATAATATAATATAAAAGGTAGAAAACTTTTACGGTATTTAATGTTTATATTAATTCTAGTACATGAAATCTGTAGCATAAGTGAAGAAAAATAATTCGAATGCATAAACTTTTTCCAAGTTCTAGTGGATATGTCAATAATTTCATTATACTATCCTCCATAAAAATGTGCACGTCTTCGTAGTTCTTGTTTATAATTGAATTTTTTTTTTAATTTAAAATAAAATTTCTGGGGTGAGGAAGGTTTTTTTTTAACATTATTGATTTTTTATTCATTTGATATTTCAGAACACTGTATTGTATATAAAAATTTCCATAATGGTATGAATCTAATTAATGTATGTCAGTGATTTCATTTATGTAGTAACATATCATTATGTTCATTGTTTTATTCAATTTAAAATGAACGTTAAATTAAACTACATTGTTATTTTTGGATGATAAAAAAAAGAAACCGTTTGTATTAATTATTTTAAAAAATAAACAAAAGTATTTATTGCATTAACGTTTTATGCTCTTAATTTTTTTATCGTGGAATATAAAAGAAAAACCAAATATACAGTTTTACAAATCTGAATTGTAAAACTGTATATTTGAATAGAAGCGTGCACACATAATTACATGTTAGGATTAATTTTACTGGATAAAAAAACTACAGTGTGTATACTTTGTGAAGAGAGAAAAAGTTATCTATGTTATCATATTTATAACTTTATTAACATATTTTTCTTTTTATTATCATCATATTAATGTTTGCTGCAAATATTCGAACAACATCAATATTAAATAAATTAAATAACAAAGCTAACTCTTAACAATGGTTCATAAAACAGCACTGGCATATTAAAACTTGGCGTAATTCTTTACTTTGGCGATAAAGGTGCTAACTGTTTTACAAAATGGAGGATCTAGTAATTGTTTACTGAACTATTTCATCTCGTGGCTTTAGAAATTAATGTTTTTTCCTAATTTATTTTGAAAATATTTTAGTTTCTAATTGTAAATTTGTTTCAGTTTGAAAACGTGTAATTTTTTATTATTTGTTTCTTTTAATATATACTAATACGCAATAAAGAATTTTATATTATCGACTTGAAAATAAGTTGATGACTACGCCATCTGCATATAAAACTAAGAACGCACTCTATAAGAATGTGATAGTATATTGCCAAAAATTTGAAGTTTGAGTCTAAGAAATACGTGGAAAAAAATCCTATTTATGTTCTGTTTATGTGGGTGTTTGACTTTCATGATGATCAGCTTTTAGCATCACATCGCTGTCAGAATACGATGTACACTCCAGTTTTCACCGATGGATCAAAATCATCCGGACCTGTTAGTTGTGCTGAAGTTGTTGATAACAGTACATTTAGCAACAGCCTCCATTTGTCCTGTTTCATCTTTACTGCTGAGACTACAGCCATTTTTTAAGCTCTTCAGCAGATGAATACAAGGGATACTCACAAACTGTCAATGTACACTCAATATTTGAAAGGGAATCACTTTTATGGTGGGTTGTATGGGAACATCCAAATAGTTTTGCAATCACTAAAATGTGGAAATCTGACTTAAAATACTTAAATCATTGCTGTATGCTTTGACTTGTTACTCCTTTTTATAAATTTATAGAAATAAATTTACTTGCATACTTTATAAATCATTATTATAGTAGGAAATAATTGATAGTGTAATAATATTTTTATTAACTGAAAGACAAAAGTAGGTCATAGATATTAAAAAAGGATTACCATATAGTCCTAACAAAGACAGATTTGTGGCTTTATGGTAGGACAACACTATTCTGAATGAAAGGTAGTGAGTTCAAACTCAACAACAGGAGATAAATGGATAATTCTTTCATTCTGTATGCACTTCTGTTTGGTTAAGTGCTTGGAAGTTTTCCGTGTTTTCTCCCTTGTAACGTGTGAATACGACTCACTATCTTTGAAAAGTTCTCCTAGAGAGCAATTACGCGATGGATGTTAAAATCTCTTAAACAGCCTTTTGCCGTCAAGCTGTTTGACAATGCGATGTCAAAATACTAACATATCTGAAGGGTTCACATGACTTAGTGGTAAGACTCTTCAGAGCGAATGGCCTTGAATAAGTTTCCTTGCGATACGTAAATATGACTCCCTATAAAGTTCTCCCGGAAGACACTTTACTGATGTTAAATGTCTTGCTACAGCTTCAGTGTATTCCAACTACTCAGTATCTAACGAATTTATCAACTCAAGAATAGCTCCTTCCATATCTTAAAATATGTTAAGGACGTTATAGGGGATAATTAAAGAGCCTTAATGATCTTTTGGAAGCCATTTTGTAGAAATGCAAATGTGTTCAAACCCACATGTTCTGTCTCACAAGATGGCATTTTTCAAGGTTTATTGTCGGGAAGAATGCATTAAAGAAACGTGATCGATATACTTGGAGACTTGATTTTGCTATTTCTAAGCCAGCGAAAACACTTCAGTGCCTTGTTTTGTTATTAATTACGAAACGTGGGACTTGTAGTTCTAATCATTACGTTTCTTAAGAAATTGACTCACCTTCAGTTAGCCATGACAATTGAAATTTTGTTCCCTCACAATTCAGTAACAATGTTCTTTAGATTCTTGTCTTAATGAAAGCTTTGAAATAGTTTTGCTTTGTTTATTGGAGCTTTTTGTAATGTTCTAGGAAGACTTTTAACATCTGGATTTTACTAATTATTTTAATAGTCTTTAGCCACCATTGCTCAGGTTAAGTTTTGCAACATAAAATCCTTATGAATAAATTTGCTCATTTATAACACAACAGGAACTGCAAGAGTGATTCTAATGATTTCTGTTATCGCTTTCCAAAACTTTTTCAGTGGCCCTTGTCAAAAACTTACCCGGTTATAAGTTATGGCACACCCTTTTAAGAAGGCCTTTGCATGCTGGTTGGTTAAGGCGACGTTCTCATCATCTAAAGCTAATATGTTTGAATCGCGTTGCATCCGAATATACATCAACACCACAATCTATTTAATGTGCCTAAACCATTAAAAGTGGCTGAGGCA
>JAPDSC010143834.1:0-11009 GCA_026290005.1 Latrodectus geometricus
AGGGATTCTTTATCCCAAAACTTTTTGAGGTTGAAATCAACGTTGCTTCTGAGGTAAAATTTCTGGGCTTAATTCTAGACCAAAAAACTCACCTGGAATAAACATGTTGACTACAAAATCAATCAGGCAAAAAAAATGCATTATGACATACAGACGCATGCTTGGTAAAAATTGGGGTCTACAGCTAAAAATGATGTTTTGGATGTACACAGCAATTGTCAGGCCTACTTTTGCATATGCATCTGTGATATGGTGGTGTAAGGTGGAACAGAAAACTGTGAAGGACAAGCTAGGAAGTCTGCAAAGAATGGCCTGCTTGTGCATCACAGGTGCAATGCCCACAGCACCTACCAGATCACTAGAGGCAATTCTGGACCTGACTCCACTAAATATCTTCATATGCAGCGCTGCCAGAATAACTGCATATAGAATGAAATTGCAAAATCAGAGGTGTGATAAGCCCTCTTCTGGAGGTCATACTACTATTACCAAAAAAATCAACCACCCAACTTTCCAAATGCCTTCAGACAGCATGGAAAGAACATACGTGTTTGAAAGACCATTCGAGGTAGTTTTTCCTACCAGGGAAGAATGGAAAAACAGCACGATTGAAATAAAAAGCAATGATCTTATCTGGTTTACTGATGGATAAAAAAAAGGTAACCTCTCAGGACTGGGGGTCTGTGGCATGGCACCAAGATTCAATCTTTATAAAGGGCTTGGGGAACATGCCACTGTCTTTCAGGCGGAGGTTCTTGCTATTACCAACTGTATGCAGATAAATTTAAAGAAGGGCTACCAAGGTAAGCGTATTCTTATTTTCAGCGACAGTCAAGCTGCATTGATGGCTCTTCACTCATTCCAAGTCAAATCAAAAATTGTAATGGAATGTAAAAATCTCCTTAAGGAACTGGCAAATGGGAATAAAATTATTCTTATTTGGGTGCCAGGGCGTATAGGAATAGAAGGTAATGAAAGAGCTGATGAACTTGCAAAACAGGGATCCTCTTTCAATCCAATAGGAATGGAACCCTTTTGTGGGATCAACATGAAGACTACAAGGAAGGCCATTCAAAAATGGGAAAAACAGGAGATGAACAAAGTTTGGCGTGACTTTCCTAGATAGAAACATGCAAAAAGCATGATTTTCAATTCATCTGAGAAAATTGTATCTGAAATTCTTAGACTCCCAAGATTGAAGACTCAAGCAATTGTAGGCTTCATTACTGGGCACTATCATTTCAGGAAACACCTTCATACAATGGGGCTTTTTAAACAGGAACCAATTTGTAGGAAATGCCACGCAGGGGTAGAATCAGCTCATCATATCCTATATGAGTGTGATGATCTTGCCCTTATAAGATTCACTACTCTAGGTAATCCATATCCTAAAGAGTTACACCTAAACTCCATTGAAGGCCTATCAGACTTTATAAACAAAGTAGGTGACCCAAGACAATGGAACTAGGAAAAAATTGGGCTTGGAGCATGGTACAAAATGCAACAATGCAGAGGGGCCACATATCTGACAAGCTCAAGAGAAGAAGAAGAAGAACTTCAATATAACTTCATAATATTCCAAATTTGTAAGATATGGACGAAAATTCGGTACATGCAAATATTATTACAGAAATTATGCAATGTGTGACTGAAAGATTTCATTCTTGTAAATAGTTGGTGGCTGATTTTACAGAATAAATAATATCTTCGGGATACAATGACCCAAATAAAAGAAAGCATGTTTAGTACTCACTTATATCTTCGCCTGGTGTAAAATACCTTTGTCGCCATCATATTTTCCATCAGTTAAAATAACTTATATACCATATTTAAAAGTGATTGATTGCATTGATAATCCTTCTTTGGACAGCCATGCTTGATACTGCTACAGTTTGAATTGATACTATTA
The DNA here is from genome assembly GCA_026290005.1 of Latrodectus geometricus. NCBI lineage: Eukaryota > Metazoa > Arthropoda > Arachnida > Araneae > Theridiidae > Latrodectus > Latrodectus geometricus. The sequence goes on from JAPDSC010143834.1 coordinate 1,910, forward strand.
GACTCAAGGTAATTAGAAATGACGTTGAATAAATGATGCGAGCGGGTACAACTACTGCAGATTTTATTGCTCTACTGCTTATTTGTTCTTCCTTATATTTTCCTTCCTAAGGAAACATTTTCCCGAAGGTGTTTTTTTTTATCCTTTGCTATAAAAAAGATTATCTTACAATTATATTATTTTGATGACCATTCTATCTGTCTTGTTTGTTTAACGAACCCGTTTTTCTTAGGACAGATGCAACTATTTTTAAAATTGTTCTTAGCACTTTGATTATGTCAAGAACATTCTTAGTACATCTCCTTTTGTAAATTCTTTGCTTTGTTAACTTTTGGAAACATTACTACTTTTGGAAAAAGACTTTGACATAGTTTTAGTAAGAGACACATTCTCATACATTCGTGCAATTGGTTACAAAGAAATGCAAGAAATCTTGATTATAGAAAACACAAACACTAAAATGATTAATATTAACTATCATTTCTTCTAAGCATTTTTTTATGTGTCCTTGATGACAAACCAGCAATATAAGCTAGAATATTTAAATTCAATCGTCAAACATTCGATTCATTCAAACATCAATTCATTCGTTATCAAGGCACAAATATGACAAGGTGAAATTTTTCTTCATGTTCATTTCTAATTGCTTTAAAATTTTGAGGAAACAAGTCCAAATGAGAATTCAAAAAACATAGTTGTAATGACATATTACAATCTGTTAAACTAAAGCATTTCACAATGTTTCCGATAAGGTTTATATAGATTTCAATCTTTTCATTTTAAAGGAAACTTACTGATTTGAATGCCAGAAAGAGTACTTTTCACTTCAGACATTTTATTTTAAAATGTTCCTCATAAATTTCTGATTTTATTTATAATCAATGAACTCTCTTCTTTTACTTTTACCTTACTGATGTTTGAATTTGTTCTTGACAAGCAATAAAAACATCGTGTGACCAGAGCTTTTACAAATATTTTCATAAAACAAAGTTTTCATATTATAGATGGAGACAGACACATTGTAGATACAGAGTGGTTCCAGCGACACTATTTTGATGCTAAGAAACTAGAAACATTTCTAAGCGAAATAATTCATAAAGGTATTTATCAATGACACAGCTAGTATGGATATTTTTGTTTAAAACTTTTATTTAAGATTCGTGAAAAGAAAACAGTAGCTGATTTTATTGTTTTCCAATTGCATGCTTGTTAAAACCGAAAGAATTTCAAATTCCTGAAACTGGTCTTTGAAATGTAATGTATTCTATTAATTTTTACATAGCAATCGTAATTTCGTAAATTTCCTTTGTATTTGAAGAATATACTACTGTAAATAGACAATAAACATTGCCAACATGAATGAGCACTCATTTAAGACTGGTGAACAAAAAATCACCTTGCTGCATTATGCAATAATGTTTGAAATAGCATCATACTAATTATAGCAATATGTAATGTTTTATTTTTCGCAAATTTATTTGGAGTTACCATAGCGTACTAGTAGAACAGAGTTTTTCAGAACTAAAGATACTCGGTTTCGAATATAGCCATTGTTGTACAATGGGAGGTGGGTGTTCACATCAGTCGAAAATCTTAGTAGTTTTTCAACTTAGTTTCTTTCAACACATAGATATGATGCATTATAAATAAAATGTTCTTCCTAATAAAACTTATACCATTGACATTAAAATCACCTTTACCTTGCCATAGATCAATAGACTGCATATTGCGTTGAATCAAAGAAATTTTTTTTAGATCATCGTGGTTTAGTGTGGATAGAAATTTCAGATCGAAAGTTCCTGAATGGTATCCCAATTTCTGTAGTGCAATGAAAGACGAAGGTTGCGCTTCTGTTTCCTGCATGCAAGTTTTTGGATGTAATTTCAGTAATTTCATGGTGTGAATAGAAACTGTTGAAAATCGTTGTGGTCCCTCATTGCGATTGTGATCATCAGAAGTGTCTTCCTCTAACCTAACAGTATATTTATTTAAAGCTGTATGTATTAGAAAAGTCTTCAGAATGTAGTACAAGTTGTATAGTGACTGTAAGTTTGGATACAGAATACGATGTCAGGATTTTGTAGAGAATTCTTGATATCTGTCAAATATAAATAACAATACATTAAAAGACAAGTCGGTTCATATGAAATCATAGGTACTACTGCAAATTTATTTTACTATGTTTTTCTTTTAATGAATATTTCAAATTCATTTGAAATTCAAGAAAATGGTGACATATATGAAGAGCCCCTGACTAACATGCACCAATACCTATATTAGACTTTTTTTTTATCTCTTTGAAAACAAGCATTTGTTATGCTTGTTAAAACCGAAAGAATATATATTGAGCAATAAAAAACAACGGCTTTATATTTTCTTATCTATGGAAAATAGAACGTCTAAGACTAGAAGTTTTTTTATTTTCCCCCGAAGGAAATGACTTCCATTAATAAAGATAAAGCATTATAGAGATAGTAAGAATTCAAATAATAAACAAATAAGAAATTGTGAAATTTGTGATAAAGATCGTAAAATGTGATTTAAGTATTATTAAATAAATTTATTTTAATTTTGCATATCGAAATCTAAGCATTTTGCTTAGATTTAGAAAATTTATATTTCTGTAAAATGAATTGCAACTTCATATTCATCCTCCAAAAATTTAAACATTTTCTATAAAAGAGATGATTCACTTTCTTAATATCAAAGATTTTTATATGCTTGATGATAATTTGCTTGACTTTATTAACATTTTTGTAAATATTTTTTAGGTACTTATAGGCTGGTATTTCCTCATGCTGAGAATTAAAAATTTATATCGTTTTTTCCTATTGTTCAAAAAAGTCTATTCTTTGATTATAATTAACAGACACATGTGGAGCAAGATCATACATGTTCCATAGAATCAAATGAAAAAGCTTTCTTACTATCACCATATAGCATAAATAATTTATTCGACTCTCATGAGAAATAATAAAAAATGAAATCTTTGGTGATATTATATTCATCATAAAAATATTTAAGGGAAGTTACATAGTTAGTAGGGATGATTCCCACTAGGATTATGGATTACATTTTCTGTCGGCAAATCAGCAATTTTTTGGTTGTAATCATCCAATAATTGCGTGAATATATAATTTTGAAGCTTAGAAAAGAATGATAGATCGACTGGAGAGGTTGTAACTGTCCTTTGTTACGATGAATGTGATGACAGATACATTGCGCGATTTAGATTATTAAGGGTTCTTTGCATAGAAATCTCATTACTAAGAATACTGTTTATAACGTAATGATTCTGTCCGTACAAACCATTCGACATTGATTTGAGCAGAGTGGTCAAATGCAAGCAAGGCATTCATTGTTTTGATTATTTTTTATTACAAACTATAGACGTTTTTATTTGGTGAAATGGAATGAATGACAGAGGTGGGCATATAAGTAAATATGACATGACGTTACATTTTAATATGAATTACGCTTTTGTATGCAATAGCAATAGATCCTTTGAAGAGGACTTAAATCCTCTTCAAAGGATCTAACTTATGCAAGGCTTAAATACTTTGTGTTGTATTCTTGTTTCATACACAAATTTTATTATGTTATGCATCCCTATACGTACTCTGAACCCAATATAATTTTTTTTATATGGTATTGAGTTACAGATAAATGTGAATGCATAGCGTTTTTCTATACTATCAGATTTTTCTTTCAGTTCTATTTTACTAACAGAACATGAGTTCATATGCTGAGCAGAATGCCCAGAATTTTTTCTAAGACTATCCCACTGTATAATTTCTCTGGCCAGCCTAATAGCCAAATGTATCATTTGTAAAATTTCATCATTAACTAGAGAATCATAAAAAAAAGAAAATGTTCTTGCTGATGGAAGATCAGCAATTAATTTTGATATACGTGGGATAACAGAATGGGCAATCATTTTCCCTGAACACATCCAAATTCTTTTCCTTCCATATCTAGGAGTATGGCAACGAAGAATGTGCTACTAGTAAAGTTAATACTCATTACTAATTCTATGTTCACATCTGTTAGAAGGCTGCATTTATCATATCATATCTTAAGATTGTATATTGTATTTCCCTTATCGTAGAAAGCAGTATTCTAATTGTTTTACATTTATACTGCTTGCAATTTATGAAATAAATGTGGCTTTAAATTTTTTGTTCTATTTGAAGTCTTATTTTCTATAGACATGCATGTACTTTTTGTTTGCATGGTTCTTTTGTATTAATAAAGCATTGCTAATAACAGTATTTGTTTATTTTAGTTTGTGCGCAGGAGGGCATATCTAAATTAATTTCTTAACGATTTTCTTTCTGTTTCTTTTTTATTAAATATATTTTAAGCAACATATTTTAATTTTAAAGAGATAGCTAATCAAATTTCTTTGCATTTAAAGCTTACATTTCTTTGCCTATTGTTCTCTCTCTCTTGAAAAATTCTTACGGGTTTGATAGTTTAAGAAAATACCTTTCAATTTGCAAACAAGTGGTTTTCAATGTCCATAACAGAGTATAAAGCTTTATTTTGTAAAATCTTGATAGATTCGCAAATAGAGTATAGCGGAGATGAATGGGATAATAACTCCAGAAGCAATGATGATAAAACAACTCCTGTCTTGTTGCCTATTAATCCTCGAAATTTTATAAACTATCATGGCTCATGAGCGGAGATAGAAATGTATTCCGTAACAAATTTATGAATAATTATTGATTAAAATTTGACACAAAAATTTTAAAATTATATTTACAATTTTTATAATTTATTATATGGCCTTAGAGTTTGAGCGAGCCTCTCTCTCCGAGAAAATTAAATTTTAAAACTTAGATTAGATACAAAGATATGTAAATTTCAAGTTCAGTATTAAAACGAAAACTCTACCTTATTTGCGAAGCTTACATTAAATCTTATTATGGGTAATATTGAAGTTCCCCCCTTTATACATTACTCCTAAAGTGGTAAAAGTTTAAAAAGCATCCTTCTCCCGAAATCACATTTGAGCTTAAAAGATTTGAAGATGCCGTGAAGAAACCGAGTGTTCCGATAGGAGCACGTGATCCCTTTTTAAGGAAAGTAGGAAAAAAAGGGAAGAGAGGGAAAATTGAGACATGCACAACTTATATGCATATAACTCAATCCGATCTTTTAAAGAATCACAGAAATTCACCTGTTCCATTCCCACAAAGTTTTACATCTAATGCACGATTTCGGAAAGCTAGAACTTAAGATGTGGAGCCAAAAATCGGATAGAGGGGAAAGTTTGCATGTGGGAAAGTTTCGGGAATCAGTCATGGTGGTTGTGGCGGTGGTGGGGTGCATCGCAAGCAACTATTTTATTTCAGTTATAAGCCAAGAGTGTTGTTTATGTACATAGTGTATACATATAAGTTACTGCCTCTTTTATCTCTCCATTTTCCAACCCTAGCAAGCTTAGCATTTTCTCACGAATAGGATTTTGGTAATTCGAAAGTTGCAGAAGTCATTTGAGCGCCAAAAGAGAAACTAAAAATTTAGAGAACTTTGGTGCGTTTGAGAACACTGAGATGAAGAATAAGCGAAAGAGAGCTTTATAAATGGATTGAAACCGTTGTTATGAAAAGTCGTGGTTTACTGAGAAATTTCTCAGACTTTGTGATCACGAAAAGGAGGCTGGCGATTGTAGAAACAATTTGTATTGTTCATTTTGAGAATCTTACGTGAGTGTTGCCAAAGCTGAACAACTTCAGTTGTGAATATCGTATTAAAGTTTAAAATTCTTATACGCAAAAGTATTGTGATATTTAAGTTTAGTTCTGGTTAGAAATAAATTTTTTATTTGTCACAAAAAGGGGAAAAAAATAAGAGTTTTCTGAATATAGATTCCGAAAATATCCGGATATTCGATAGACAAAGGTAATAAATTCGATTCAAGATGCATGAAGTATAAAATTTTGTTTCATGCGGAGCTTACATTTTTGAGGCAAAATATAGCTTAAATATTTTATAAAAAAAAAAAATAGTTCATGAAAAAATAGCAGCAAATGTAATATTTATGAAAATTTTGAAATTTTGTGTTTGAGTTCAAGCTTTTATCTTAAATACTTGTTTAACATCACTAAAAAATGAATGAAAGTAATGAATGAAATAAAAAAAAATTATGAATGAAATAAAAAAAAAAATTACCCTTTTTAGCGGCATACGAAATTGAAAAAAAAAAATTCTTTAATTTCATTTCATAAAAAATTTTACTTTGAAATACAAAAATTAAATTTGTATGATTCACATTAATAAAGAGATGATCTCTAAGTTTGTATTCAATTATCACTATAGAATGTCTTAATAGAATATGAAAATATAAAAGAATGCTTTTGATAAAGTATACTTACTATATAGAAGAATATTTGTGGTAAAATGTAATGTTATTTAAAATGCTGCTTTCGTGGTTAATCTATTTATAATTAAATGATGGCGGTTTTAATTTGGACAACTTAGCAAATTTTTTATTGATACTTAATTACTTAAATTGCTATCGGACAGTTTTAAGAGCTCAAACCAATTTGTCAGCCATTTACTACACACAATGGTTAATTAAATAGAAACCAACAAGCTGAAAGTAGGTTCCGAACCACTATAAATGTCAACGCCAAAGGTGGATTAGAACCGACGAATTATTGAATCGACTGCAAATGAGGTAACCACTCGGCTACCAGCCGGGCTGAGAGCTCATTTACAAGAGATATTATTTATTCATTTTTATATATAATAAACGCTTTTCTCGACATGTATGTATAGAACGAAATTAATTAATAATTTCCCATGGTTAGCTATATGCTCTTCACATTAGTGTTTTTTACCACTTAAATGTTTATTTATTTTTCATTTTACTAGGTTAAACTTTTTGAAATAAATAGAATTAATATAAGGTAGATGCAGATGACGTTAAAACCACATTTTTACCACTCTAACAAATTACCTATTTAATGATACAGTTTTGTGTCACTAAATGACATTTTAAATTTTGAATTATTTTTTTTTTAAATTTGGTTATTTTATATCTTATAAGTATTAGTTAAGAGTATATGCACGAAATATTTTCTTGGTGTTTACTATTGTGTACTTTTCTTCATATATTCTAATAGTTAGAGCTCAACATGCAAAGATTCAAGATTGCAAACCAGAATTGGTTCTTCCAAAGACTCAAAAAAATTGCACATCTAGCTGCCATTTTTAATAAAAAAATTAAAGATATTTATCAAATATTTTATCAGTTTGGTAGTTTTGATATAAAAGTTTAAATTAAAACCATAGAAAAAAAATCTTAACTTTATATAAAAAATTTACATAAATTAAAAAGGATTTCTCGCAATGTTTTGCAACAGGATTAAAAAAATATTCTTTGTTTGGCTTACTATTTATTTATTACTTTTTTTTTATATTTCCAGGAATAATAAAGTTATAGGGATTTTTTTACTCTTATTCTTAATTCAAATATTTCATTGAAAGAATATATAAATTTGTAATTATATATAAATTTGAAGCATTTTGTTAAAAATTTTATATTTTTAGCTGTATATTTATTATACTGAAAACGTGCGTTGTTTGAACATCATTGTTAACGTGGTATGTCCAAATTCTATCTTTGAACACAGAACCATACATTAGAAGAATATTTATATCTCCGAAATTCTCCCTATTAATGTTTAATGGGTTTTATTAGGACTTTAATAAATTTATTGTGTATGTGTGTGAAAATTTCTAAATGTGTAGCACCTTGTACAACTATTTAAATTATTTCTTAAATTTTACATTTTGTTTTCCCATGAGTTTAATACTATGAAATTCATATGAAAAACGAATAATAATATATTTATTTAAATAATGAAACAATTACTGTTATAATAACATACAATTTTTAAGCATTGTTTTATTGTTAATTTTAAGTTATTTATACCCTAAATTATTACTTATTAATAGTTTACATAAAAGGTATTTACTAAGAAAGAATATTTGTGTAAATTAATTTTTTGGGGACTCTTCTGCATGCTTTCATACGTGAATAATAAGATATGAAAGTATTTATTCAGAGGGCAAGAAAATGTTCGGCAGCAAAACACCCTGCAGCTCTAATGGTATTCAAATCTACCTCTCAGTATTTTTCAGCTAATAAACCAGCAAGTTTTGCTTAATGAATTTAATAGAAAGTAATGAGATTTCGGGTGTTTTAATTACTTTAATAAAATGGAATGAGGAATTTAAATTAGAGAGCCAAGAAAGAGAGGAATTACGCGAATTCTCTCTCTTTCTCTCAGCACATTTCATTGTTTAAATCGCGCATTTAGTTAATTAGGTTCTGTCTCTGAAGATGAAGCGCATTCATCACGAGACTGCACTTTAACAGTTGCAAAATTTTTGGTAATTAGCAGATATCTCAAGAATGTCTGGATGCATGCGTGATATGACCTTTTCAGAGCAGTGTTCTCCATAGCAGTGCATTGAGATGGGTGATGGATCAATTTTCGGAACAATGCTCCTAGTGTGAAATGATTTCCTTGTTTAATTTCCACTCGATTTTGAATATGACTTTTATTACAGATGATTTTTCTTTTTTCTTTTCCGTTTCATTACGGAAACTGAGTGGGTAAAATAAACTCAGTGGTGAAAACTTTCTTTGTTTAGTAAAATTGAGAAGACCTAACATCACTCAGTGTGCATCCAAATAAAACATTCCAATCAGGATAAAAGTTATACAGGGAAAACTATTATTTCAGACTATGGTACTCAGATTGTTTAATATTGTAGTTGTATTTTTTATAAGGTTGTGTGATTCAGAATGAACATTTACAGTATATTAAATTAATCGTTAACTATTGTCCAGATATGTAATTACTAATTTTTCCTTTATCCGGAAAATAATTGAATATGTCTAACATATATGATATCACAGGTATTTAAGAATGTGTGTAAATTATTTTATTTATAAAATAAAATAACAAATTAATAAACTTGTTAATAAAAAAACTTGAAACTACTAAAAAACAGAAAATAATAAACTTGTTACGTGAGGGACTTAATAATGCTACGTTTCCAAAAAAAAAAAAAAAAA
>JAPDSC010143838.1:0-15646 GCA_026290005.1 Latrodectus geometricus
ATATTTCTAAAAGCTATTTAAATTTTTTAATGTTTTAAAGTTTTCCTGTAAGTAATTTGAATAAAATATATATTAATAATAACACATGATTATCATTAGCTAAGAGCAATCTAGAAAGCTACTATATATGTTGCTTTCTATTTTTTATTATTTTTTTATAACAAAACAAAACCAACAGCACATGAAATAAATGATTAGGAAAAGCAGAGATGAATAGTTAATTATGCATTTCATATAAGGATATAAATGGAATACTATCGTAAAAAGCTATGTAAGAATATATATTGGTGTTTTCTTCAAATACCAAACAGTGTAATGAAAAAGACTGACATAACACAAAATGATCAAAACATATGATGACGACAGAGAATTAGTAGATCCATGCTGCCTTTCAGCTATAGGTGAATCTGTGCAGTCAATGGACTTGTTCAATTTCTTAGACTCTATCCAGATGTATGCAGGATTCGACGGCTCACCGTAGTTTCCAGCTTCATCAACGCCTCTGATACCCACGAAGTAGAGGCCACTCTCTGGTGGTTGAGAAAATTTTATCACGTGATACAAGGTTGTGCCATAAATAGCTTCTTCTGTTGTCTCTATGGTTTCGTTATAAACCTCTAATCCAGAGTCGAAGAAACGTCTACTGATCAAGGATCGATCTCTAAAGACTTTAAGCTCATAGGTTGAGGCTGAAAACATATAAAATTAATTTTCATTCCAGAAATAAGTATATTATAATTCTTTATTTGTAAACATTTCCTATTAATATTAAGACACAGAAAAATATTTTTTTTGGGAATTCTTTCGAAATAGATCAAAGATATTCCATAGTAATTTTTAAAAAATTAAAACCCGTAACTCACCTACACCAATGTCAAAGTTATCTCCAACAGCGGTCCATGCTAACACAAACATACGGTCGTATGACTTTACTATTCGCAAATCCATCACTTTTGCTGGTGGATAGCAATCGTAATCTGGAAGGGAGGTAATTTTAAATGTAACTGGTCCACTTTCTCTTTGGAATTGATCTGTTATTATCTGTTGACTAGATGGAAAGTTTGAACCACAACATGGAGATGAAGGACCTGCCAAAAGAAGGAAAAAAAACGATAAATTATCACAGAATATTAGTAACATAGAGGTATATAACTCATTTTGATATATTATACATAGATCAGTGGAATTTAAGCATTATAAATAATATGTACCATAGCTTTTGTTACGACTACAATCATGAATCGATTGAAAATCGTGTAAAATAAAGTTAGGTGTTATGGCAATACATCAATTGATGAAAATTTAATAACATGGAATATTATGTTATAAAATTCACAGTCCAGTTTCGGATACTGATTTTCTTGTTCTTAATTAAATCTATTGAAGAAATACCACACAATAAATTTATAGGAAAATTGGTAATTTTCCATAAGTATAGACAAAATGAGTTCAAGTTCAACAAAGTTAGATTTTTAAGGATAGCAACCTGGGATATTGAATGTTGAATTAAAAGTAAATTTTTTGGAATTATTTAATATCTGTTTAAATATTTTGTAATTGAAATTCCTGCAGATATGTGTTTTAAAATATTTGCTGTTTTAAGAAAAATTCTAAAGAATGATTAATTTTCGAGAATAGAGCTTTACATATGACCTCTATTTAACTGATTTATAGTTATCAGTTAAAATTTAAGTTATGACAATGTCACTGCTTTCTGTGGAAAGATAAAAAATATTAAAATGTATATATTTTAAAATAACTGTAAAAATTTTTATTATTCAAGAATAAAAATGCATAATATGCAATAACTAGATATGTTTTTGACTGGTGAAAGTAATTTTATAATGAATGATTTCTCTTTGAAATAATTAAATTTTTTATAGGAATAATATAAATAGTTTTTAGTTTGGTTCCTTTGTATTCATTTTTATTGCATTCATCTCTTTATGAGTATTGAGTTCCTAAAAGTCATATACTTTTAATGAACTTGAAAGTCAATAAGATTAATCTAGATAATGATCTGAATTATTATAATAAACAGTCCAGTCATATAAATGCGAACATCTGTCAAAACACAAATTAACCAACTTTCGCAGAGCGAATTTCTACGAGACGTAAAGGAAGAGAGTCAATTAGGTTACTAAAGACACTCATTGGAATACCAAGTCATTGCGACTGTGCTAAATTACTCCGCGATGAGGGTAATGACGCGAACAACCAGATTGAGATGGTTCCACAAATTCCGGATCGGTTTTGATTCCGGTGGGCTTGCTAACTTGGGAAGAATGGTAATCTCATCCTGGTGCTTTTCAAATCCAAAACGTACACTTCCAGTACGACATCTCGCATTGTCTTGCCCTTCCATGGAGGATCCTGAGGAAAACAATAAACAATGTGCATATAGAAGTTGACATGGTTGCAAGGACAGATGCATATATGTATTGATTCATCGTACTTTCCACAATGACGAGTGAACCAAGAGAATGCCAGGAAGATATTTTCCAGACTATAATGCTCTAGCATGGTTCGTTAAAACAAGAATTACAAGGTGTTTGCTTTCAGAGATTTCACTTCGTATACACCAAAGTCAAATTGTCTGATAGATCATAAAACGTGATTCATTGGAAAACGCTCCTTCTCCACTCAGTGGACATCCAGTTGCGGCACTGGCATGAAAGCTCCAATCTTAGTTGCTGATGAATAGCAGTTAATGTAGAACCAGGCGCCTGCTTTGGGGACTCAGACGCAACAACGTTCACTGAACAATAATTTGTGAGGCAGTGCATAGCTCAATCGTTCATCTGAGTGGTCAGTTGCTCAGTGGTAGTATGTCTATTCACCAGAACACATCTCCGCAGCTGTCATTCACCTTTGTCATCTATGGCCGTGGTGCACCACATTTTCTATATCGCTGATTTTGGTAAGTCATATTTTGTCATACAAGATATATTTTTATGACGGCAGTACGCGAACAATTCTCAAACCTAGCCATTTCAGAAATGCTTCCAAACTTGGCTCCTAAGTCAATGATCATGCTCTTTTGGATCTAGGATAAATTTCTCAGTATCCGAATTACGCTAATGATACTAATGTTTTCCGAAACCTTCACACAACCTTTATATATACTCAACTGCTCTGTCCCCTATCTTTTGTGACTGGTTATATAACGTCGGTGGCAAAAGGATTATATTAATGTTACTGGACTGTGTATTTATCAGACAATAAGCTTAAGAAAAATAACAATTATGTTAAATTTAACAATTTAACATTATAAATTACTTAACATTTTAAAATATTTAGAAAACATCAAACAAGGATAATGAAATTGAAGTCTGTATTTCAGCCTTCCACTGAATGTAAATGTTAAACTTCTTAATATCTTGAAATAAAATTAATCAGAAGTAACTGTATATTGTTTTGTTTTTCTAATATATTGTTTTGTGGTAAAAATAAAAAATTACCTTTCATAACTGCAGATATGTCATCAATGCCACCAGTGATTTTAACATACACATTATAGAAACCAGTAGTAGTAAAATTCGTAAAGAATCGACTGTAAACTCCATCATGCTTAGTTATATCAGAATCTGAAATAAGATGTAATTAATTACTGATATGCAGACAGAAGAATATAATTCAGTGAAACGATTACTGTGAGTTGCTTTTACATAATTACCTTTTAATTATATAAAAGCATAATTGCCTTGTAATTATGCACATAATTATTCTATAATTTTGTTAAAGCAACCTAGTTGATACATTTATAATTTACATTAAGTTTGGAGAGCAATAAGCAATAATTATTAAAGATAAATTTGCACAAAACTAAAAATTCTGAAAATGCATTTTGATAACATTATTATTTTTAAGAAATTTTATATAAACATCCTGGGTAAAAGGAATTGTAAATAAAAGTAACTGTATTGCGATATTTTCTTCATATTCTCATTTTTGTACACATTTTCAAAATACTACGTATCTCAAATTAAGGATTTTAGAAAACTCTTATATAAGAAACATAATTTTAGACAGTGTTGTTCTTGTATGAAAGACACAACATACTAAATAATTTAACGTTTTAAAATATTTTTGGGATTTATTATATTCATATACATTACATAAACACATACACACATATATATACTGCTGGCCACCCAAATTGCAACACCAAGAAAGACAAGTGATATCACAACAAAATTTATTTTGTCGATAACATGTTAACCAGGTATTAAATGATTAAAATTATAGACTTCTGTGAAGTGTGGTTCCCACCAAAATCAGTTGCCAGAATAGCCACTATTGTTGGAGATCACCGCTGCAACACACCTCAGCATTCATTCAAATAGATTTTGGATGTGTTCTTGGGTACAGCTGACCAAGCAGTACCACATGTTGCTAAAGTTGATCTGGTGTGGCAACTGAAGATATAATGTAGGTCAGTTGTTGAGAAACATGAACCACATGTTTTCTATCGAAAAAAGATCCGGAGAGTAAGCCAGCCAGGAAAGCAAATCAATCGAAAAACCTTTGGGATAATGCGTGCCAAGTGAGGTAGTGCATTATCGTGTTGAAATATGGCTATGAGCAAGCCTTGAAGGGCAACTGGTTCCGGTTACAACACATTGGAGATGTAGCGCTAGCTGTTTAAAGTACCAGCAATGCGTATTAAAACAGTGCGAGAGTGATATCCAATACTGTCCCATACCATAATACTATAATACCCAGTGCACGACCAGTATTGCGAGGGATAACGCAGCTGTTCAGCATCTTTTCACCTTGGTGTCTACAAAGTAACAGTTTACTACTTGAGTGCAACCATCGTGGTGTCCAGACAGAAGCGTGACTCATCAGTAAAGACAACTTCATTCCATTCTGCCGCCCACATTCTTTTTTCATCGCGCCATTGGCGGCGGAGACGTCTGCGATTCTGCGTCAAGGGTAGAAGACTCAATGGACGTTTTGTGGACAGACCACTCTGCTGTAAATGACCTCGAATGGTATGCGCAGACTCTGTATAATGCGTTACAGATTGTATGTGCTATGGTTCGTGATGTGGCTGAGCGATGCATCATTGCCATGCTCAGAATTTGCCTGTCGTCACGTAAAGTGATGCGCTGAGGTGGATGTGATCGAACACATTGGTCTGTCATACCCTCCTGCATCCAATGATCACAAATCCGCATTACAATTGTTTGGTTTCCTCCAACACGACCACTGATTTCCCTGAAAGATAATCCACAATTTCGGTAGGCCACTATCCTTCCTCTATTGAACTCGGATAACATTTACGGTGGTGAGTAGTATATATAGATTGTTCTCAAACTGAAAGGATATATTGTTATATTGTCTGATCTAGAAACCTCTAATTTAAATTATCTAAACCTAATTCAAAATCTCTAATTTAATAATGTATAGTTCCAACTTGCTTGTTGTTAGTTTGAGTGATTCTCGCAAATACATATTCTTTATAATTTCTAAAAATGGCCGACATAAATTAATAATTCTGTTTTTTTGTGTTTCCTTGGTAAAATGTTCTTCATACGAGAATAGTGGTGCAAGAGATTAATAGTAGGAAGGTTTGGATTACTTTTTATGGAGGATGTCTAATTTAGGTTTTAAAAAGGATGATTATGAGCTTGAAAATTAACCAAGATATCGGTAATTAATTATAGTTCAGCCAAAAGTTGACAATGATCTTTTCCCCTCATGAACTACCCACAAAACTTTGTCTTATTCCAACATCCATTAATATTTGTTTCGATAAAATCACTGGTTTGTCAATATACACTATTGAAAAGTATCAGATGGCATCATTACAGAAGTTGAAAGAAATTACGAAACATTAAGTTTCAAACTAATTTAGATTTTATAATAGAAAAGTGAAAGTGATAGTTATGGGAAAAAATTGATGTTTCATCCAAATCCAGGCATAATGGCAAGAGTGATGATATTTTGTCAGCCCTTAAAATTTGTCATTAAATGAAGCTCTGACAGTGAGATTATATCGTGCATTTTTTGAAATTTTAAGACAGTGCTTCACTTTGAGTTTATTTTTTTAAAAAAAGGAGCTTTTTGAATGCTTCTAGCTAAGAAATTCGTTGATTAAACGTTTTGAAATTGCTGTAAAAAGTAACGATTTACTGATAGAATACAATCCAGAGCATAATCGCACTTAGAATAATCTCATCATAACTTTATCTAAACTGTAAGGCATAATGACTGCAAAATAATGAGGCATTTACATATTTTACGTCCTGAATAAATTTTGCTGCTTTCGTTGTTGACTTTTTTTTTTGTAGAACAGTGTCTAAATAATGAGATAAATATCGTGAAGAACTGCTATGAGTTTTTTGCTTTCCAAGTGGATCGAAATGCATCAGCTTAAAATTGATCTTCTAGCAGAAAAACAACAATATTTCATGCTATGCTTAAATATACTTTTGTAAATAATAACTTACCATTGACTATTCGGCTTCCTTAAATTTGTATATGCAGTTATCATAACTCAATATAGATAATGTGTTTTTAAAATCTGAATGTTTCCTTACCCATTTCATATACTGCATTAATTTACCAAATTATTATATTTTGATTTGAATTTAATGAAAATGAAGTGGTTCTAAATATTTTGTAGCATTTGTGTAATTTAAAGATGTAAGAATGGAAATAAAATGTTTTAAAGACATTTGAATTTATAATGCTTACTTCCTAATCCATCATCAAGTAAAATTACTTCAGACACTTCATTGTCCGGATGGTATATGTAAGCAGTCACAGTTGCGTTTGTAACTGGATATTGCCCCTTTCTCACTTCGCAAAAAATCTGGACTGGAGACTGTGGAACCTGCTTCAAAACACATCAGGATTAATTAGTTTCCTTATAAAGGTCAAAATAAAGTAAGTATTCGCATATAAAGTATAAAAATGAGTAATTGAAGAATGAGTTATTTCATAAAAGTTTATTTTACAAACCAAAAAAATTTTCATATGATGAAAATGTCACGCAATAAGCAGGAAACTTGCATGAAAGATGGTAAGATATAGAAATAATTAGCATTCAGCATACATATGTAAATATTCTACGAATAACATGGTTTACTTTGAATGTAAAAGGGTTGACTCAATAATTTTATATATCAGATTCAAATGTATATAGTTGGGTAACGGTAGTGTAAATAGATAGAATTTCTACTTGTATAATCCTGGAATTCAAACTATTGAATTATCGTCATCTAATATGACAATGATTTAACATTCTGTAACATTGTTGTTTATGTTGATCTGAATCTTAGATCTTTTAGAATTTCTTTTTTATCTTTTAAGAATCAGCCTTTCATTCCTTCAGTGGGTCGATAAACCTGAGTACCATGTATGCTTGGGAACTAAACATTGAAGATTTTCGCATTAGGCTGACTACCTAACCAAGACATACACTTCACACTCCAGAGCTCTCGGTCAAGTAAACAGATATGGGCACTGTAGGCCTTGGTACCCGATGGTCTGTCGTGCCTTAGGATTTAGTTTATTACTCAAGGGTCACTTTTTGCACACAATAGGTTACCGGACCTGGATTTACAGTAGAAAGTGGATTCCAAATTACGAGAAACAGCCATACTCGATCTGAGGAACAAAAGCCTGCAAACTAGAATTTTTAAGAAATCTAAAATTGATGGATATAGCATGACTTTATTAAATGCAAGATTTTAGAAACCTGGTGGCTATAATAGCTGAACGATAGATATGTTACCTTTTTATCATCATAGAATCATACAGCTTTGTCATATGTGTTTGAATCGAAATTTTATTTATATACAGGACGACAAAAATTATCTTGAATAACGTAATTATATTTATTGTTGTACTGAATGTCAGAATGGTAACTATTATAATTAATTCATTTGAAACAATAACAGAAATAAGAGCTCTGATAAATAGGTAATGAATGATGAATAGAGTTCATGAA
This sequence comes from Latrodectus geometricus, assembly GCA_026290005.1. Lineage (NCBI taxonomy): Eukaryota > Metazoa > Arthropoda > Arachnida > Araneae > Theridiidae > Latrodectus > Latrodectus geometricus. Next base: position 7,964 of record JAPDSC010143838.1, read on the forward strand.
TAGTACTTACAAGAACAGAACTGCATCATTATTTCTGGCACATACTAGTTTTGTTCACATCATCGTACATCATATATCCATTACAAAAAGCTCACAGCTAAGGGAAATTTAGAAAATTTAGTATTCTATATCGTTATATGGATTACACCTCTACAATGATGCAAATACATGCCACTCGGAGCATATACCAGTCGTATTTTGAGCCTAGTATAAATAATACAAATAGCTGCATTTATATTTTTAATGTGTAAATGATCATCATGGTTGTGCCCTTTCTCAATTGTCTGCGTGAATTCTATCTTTTAAGAACAGATGCACGCTTGTTTCTTCAATTGCTATTATATTACAATTCTTTGAAAACTTAATGCTTTTGTTTTAATTTACAGATTCTACTTTGATATTCTACAGATCTATATATTATTCACTTAAAATAACTAGCTATTAATAACTAAGTGAATGTCATACCATTTCCCAATCGTTATGATTTATAACATCTGGCATATGGTGAAGTGGCATAGAATGAAATGTGTCATTATCTTCAAAATACTTCTGAATTAATGACTTTGTTGTTACGAGACTTAAAAAATTCTATGTACTTAGCTTTAATCATGAAATATTCTCCACTACCTGAAAAGGAAATTAAATCTTTCTCAACTTTTACTATGCACAAGTAAAATTTATGAATTTATGTATTATTTTATTTCGTGGTGTGTTCTTTTATTTTCAGCCATAGATTAACTTTTAACTTGGTCCTGAAAACAGATGCGGGCATTGTAGGTTTTGGGCCCCATTTGGTCTGTCATGCTACTGAGTTTGGCTTAATAATTTAAAACTGTGCAATATTTTAATCAAAATTAAACAACACAAATAATTTTATTACCTTTATATATTTATTTATATATTTAATAAATCTTCAAACCATTTAAATTATTAATATGAGTATTGTGTTATTGAGTGAAAAATGATTTCTTAAATCTATTAAATTGAAAATATTAAACTAACTTACTTGTATGTTTAGAGTTTCAATCCAAATTTTTGCATTAATGTAATCTTTGTTTTCCAATGGCATTCCAGTAGCAGTAACAAAAATTGGACTAGTTGAACCTTGTTTCCTTCTAGTTTTTAATGTATAAATTCCTGCCTATAAAATATGACAAATCATTAATAATAATATTAAAAACTTTAGTTAGTAATTATATATCTATATATATATATATATGAGTAGATAAGTTATTTATTTTCATTTATAAGAAATTTATGAGTGAAAATAAATAAGTTTCACTCCTACATGCTTTATTTGCAGCTTGCTTGAAGCAATCATTGTTTGTGATATTTTAATTTTTAACTAACTTTTAGATATTATAAAAATATTTCTAAGATGATTTTAAGCAAAACTTTAATAAATCATAACAGATTGTAATTTGGCAAATTTTAAATATAAATAATTTTGTTGATTAAAAATAATATTTACAGTATAAATAAAAAATATATGCTTTGAAGCAAAAAGTTTTAATTTCAAATAAAAAATTAAAGTTTCTATTTTAATTAATATGAGTTATGTTAACTTTTCACAGGTCTGGAAAAATTAATAACATTAAATTAATAAAAATGCTTAGATTCTATGTTGACAACTATTTTGTGACTATTCTTCCGATTTAGAAATCTTCATCCAAATCTTTCCTAAGTACATTTGATTACACATAATATACTTTTCTTATATGAGCCGTTTATTTTGAAAGTGGCCAAACTCCATTTTTCAATTTTTTTGTGGTTACCATGGTTATACGTATAACTTCATATTATCTATTAGTAAAGCATTTCAGGTTGCTAATATTCCGAGCAAATACGATAATTCTTGACACACAAGTTTTCAGAGTTAGTTCAATGATTGAACCATGCTGTTTAAAAGTGGACCAACTCCATTTATACTTAAAATTAGATATTTACTGTTGATAATGGCGGAAAGCAGTGATGAAGTTAATTAATGAAAAGTAATTTGAGATGAAAGTATCCCAAGTTGACTACCTCAGTAGCACATTACAAACGGAATATATATGTTCGAAATTTGAATATTCACAATTTTCATAATAATATTATTATTTACATGTACGTTTGGGATGAAATTATTGCATCCAGAGGTGCTCAAGAAATTATTTTATGCATTCTAAAACATGTTAAAAGTTTAGGATGGGAAAGATTTGATAGCTTACAGTTATATGTGCGCCGGGCAAAATAGAAACATTAAAGTAGTATTAATGTGGTTAAAAATTGTCCAATCTCTGGAAAATTATGTGAAAATCATAGATCCCAAATTTTCAATATCATGACATTCGTTTTAACCAAATGATAGAAATATTTTGGCGTGGTAAAATGTCATTAAAAAATTTACTGTTTGTTCTCCAAGATTATTAAAACGTGTTGTAAAGGAAATAATTTTATTGTAAATGAAATGAGACAAAATGATTTTGTATCAACAAAATTATTAGAAGACACAATTTTTAAAAGGGCAAAGAATGGAGAATCAATAAACTGGTTAAAAATATGTTGGATGTGTTTTGTCAGAAATGAACTGTATAAAATTATTTTTTATAAGACATCAATTAATGAGAATGAAAATTTTAAAGTCCTGAATTTATTACCATGTTGGGACAAAGAAAGTTAGAAAATCTTGTATTGACACCACTGTATAAAAATATCAGACAAATCACAACAGAAAAATTTAAGGACATATATAATTTATCTATTACAATATATATCACCGGAACATCAGGATTTCTTCAAATCCCTTTCACACCAACAAATTTTTTTTTTTTTTTTTTTTTTTTTTTTTTTTTTTTTTTTTTTAATTTTACGCCAGACTTTTACATGACTGGCATTAGTCTGAGATATCCCATCAAAGTTTTAACAGAAAAACAAAGTGATAAAATACTCACAAAATGTAGATGAGTAGTACATTGTTTTGCAATAAATTTATGTTTGTAATTTTGTCTATAATTATGTAGTTAAAAAATGTTTTGAATCGAATAAATTATGTTTCCGAAGTGTTTTAAAGGTATGTAAAATAAATTCAGTATTTTCTTTTAATTTAAAGCATCTTAAATTATGTTTAATAAACTTGGATACCTTTAAGTTTTATAATGAATCTATTTGTTAATTTTCAATGTGGCCTGATTCCATTCTTGATAAGAAAACGCATTATTCATTTCATAATTGTCACTATTTTAATAGGAACTATAAATTTAATACCTTTAGACACATTTAAGCAGTATGACTCATTAGTATCCTACACGTACATTTTTAAATTCATTGAAACGCAAACCCTTAAATAACTCGACTGGATTCAGGCCACTTTCCAAATAAACGGCTCATATATGAATTTGAAAAAAAATTTTGTTATATTTTACATAACTATTTTTGATGTTTTAGATAAAGGCAAAACAGTAATTAGAAAAAAATTTAGAAAATGTTTCATGCATTAAATGTAGGCTACTATGACTATTTTTCTTAGAATTTAAACCAAATATTTTTAACATCTCCAAACATTTTTTAAAAGTTCCTGTAGTCCTAAATCAAAACATTTCCAGTCCATAAGGAACGAAATACTTACTTTTGGATTTGTAATATGAAAAATCCAAGCAGGAATGAGCTCTTGTTTCCTGGGATGATAATTTGCGATGCCATCAGGTCCTCTCAAAACAGTGCTGGAAAATACTAAAGGTGATGTATGGAACAAAGGTCCTGATATGGAAACTGTCAGAGATCGGGGCAGAGTTTCATCAATCCATATAGGAAAAAATAAATTTTCTTCGTCTAAAGTATTTAGATAACCTTGGACTACCTGTTAAGCGTTAAAAAGCTAGATTTTAAATTTCAGAGAGAACCACATAGGGAACGTATTTTAAATAATTTAAATATTTTTACATAGCTAAGCATTTCCACATATTTCCTTTCCGCAAAAGTGATTTTAAATAACATATAATTCCTTTAGAAATACATGGTGTTATTATGAAAAATTAATCTTATATATTTATGAAAAATAATTTAAAATGACTTCTTGAATAACGCATATTATATATATGTACATATACAAGCGTTATTTGTGTATATATATGCGTTATTTTTTAAACAAATTGAAAAATCTATGTACATATAATCATTAAAATTGTAACATTATGAAAGAAATCATAATTCATAATTTGTAACATTATGATATAAAATAAATGATATTTATTGCATGTAATCAGTATGCATTAAGACAAAATGGTTAAACATGCAAGCAGGTTCAGAGTTTATAGGGATGCCAGATTAATAGTAATAGTTGCCACCTCCAGACAGCTGAAACACTTTATATCCGGTTAGGCATGTTGTTAAACTGTGTTTGAATGACTAAAACAGGGAACACACCCCATGCTTTTTCCAGTTTATGACACATTTCATTAATATGAAGAATGAAGAGTGGGGAAGAGACATTTTCTTAGCAATCTAAGATGTTTTCATCTCATAAGAAGTTAAGAGATCATGCTGGTTAGGGCATCAGTTGAATATCCTCAGTATTGAAGAAAGTGCTCATGCATTTTTTTGTTGGAAAATAAAGTTTCGCAGGCTTTTCGATGTTATTGTAAACATTGTCAACAACCATTGTCTTTTATACGACAGAAATGTACTTATCTCAGTTTAAATTATTTTTGATCTGAACTAGAGTTGTGCATGACGTGTTTTACAGCTGGCCAGGCATTTTTGGTTTATGTAATTTTTAGAAGACAGAATCTACTTATTTCCGATGTCCTGATTTAGATTATAATTTTAAATTGATATAAATCTAATCTTATTGTTTATATAATTATTTACACTTTTAAGCAAGTTATATGTATATATTTTAAAAAATCCCATAATAATATGCAATTTTATATTAATTGCTTAATACCTTGAGCTTTCTAAATCTTTATCGTACATACTTCCATTTGGAAAAATACTTTTATTTATAAAATACTTACTTTCAGAAATTAAATAGAAAGTGGTAAAATAATAATAAAAATAAATAATTAAAAATTATCATTTATTGTTTTAATTGATACTAAATGCAGTAGAAAAACTCTAAAATATTTTTATCCATGTAATAAAAAAAAGAGTTATAATGATAAAAAGATAAAATAATTTTCATAAATATTAAAATCACCATATGCAGTCATAAGCAATAATACATTAAATTTCAAACAAATAATAAATGACATTAATATGATGCGCGGTACCTCGTATCGGCAAAAATTTGACCACGCTTTTTTTAAGTATGTCATATCTACCACCACGAAGTCACGTAATGATCATTTCTCATGTAGAACCATTTCTAAATTGTGAGAATTGCTAGGGATATACAAAACGTAGAAACTGAAAGTATCATATCGATTGTTACTTGTGTTTAATTTGATTACCTACTGCTATACGCGTATGTTCTCACTCTCTATATCGTCGTCGACAAATCTAAGAGGATGCGCATTATTATTCATTTAAATGAAACGGTACTAACTGCTGCAATCTTACAATGTTATCTAAAGCATTCAATATTATTCAGCTATAATAGAATTGCGTACATAAGAACAGAAATATGTAAGATATTCCAATAAAATCTCAACTTATTTTTTTATTTTTATATTGATATTTGCACTTTTCTTCTATTATTTTTTATTTTTATAATGATATTGCACAGAAGATGCTAGGTATTCTTTGAAGCAAATTGCGTTTAGCACAAAACGCTCAAAGCTTTAACATATTTACTATCGGATTTAAGAGAAAATCTTGACTCATCCATGAGAATAACTTAACTTTTATTAGACAATACCTAATTGATATGTATGTTGGCGGTTCCATTTTAACCATGTTTTTCTAGAATGAATGAATAGAGAAACACAAACTTTTTGAAACAAGTGTACAACTCATTACTGTGTCAGTTTTTCTACATTACAGTAGCAATAAACCGGTTGCAATCACAGATACCAACATCCAAATCTCCTGTTCCAATTGGGCACAGCAGAAATATATTGTTATTTAACATGTATCGTAATTTTTGGGAACTTGTCACATGTCATCAAAAGTGCTTTGGATGGTTTGTAATTCATTTAGTGATAGCAAAGTAATATTACTTATACAAATTCGAAATTACCTGTAGCTTAAACTATTCGCATACTTTAAGTTACCTCAATAATTAATGGAAGTTTCTTAAATTCAATTTATTTACAAAAATCACATTCTTTTTAATATTCTCAAATTTTGGAAAGAGAATGTTTATTTGACAGATTTCAAATTGGAAAGGAATTGGAAAATACAAAATTTGTATGAAACACAAAATTTAACTCTATTTAAAAACTTTCTTGTACCTATACGGATTTTTAACATTCATAGAAAATGTTAAAAAAATTTCATGCACCATTAAAATTGATTAAACAAAAAATTTCCACTCCAGTATTTTTTGAAATTCTGAATAATTAGAGTTGTATTATTGTTGTTGTTGTTGTCGTGTGCCAGCCAGGCTGGCAATATGGGGTGCGCTGCTCCACTTTTCCAACTGAACCATATTTGGTGTGGAGTCCGACTTCTTCAGTACACACATGCCATAGGGACCCGTTTACAGGGTAGGCAACTATTCACACACAAAGAAAGGACAAAGAAAAGAAAGAGAGAGAGAAAGTACATCCATGCCCGAGCCATGATTCGAACCCAGATCCCACCCATCTGTAGTCAGGTACACTAACCACTAGACAGGTTGGGCTTTACTAGTATTATTAAAACTAGTTTGTAATAGAGTAAATACCATTTAAAATATATATCTATAAAATATTATTTAACAAGTTTCACTTAGTACTTACCAATTCATTTTTCGAGACACTTTGCACAGTTCTAAAGAAAGCATTGAACATGTTACGTGATAAATTTTCTTCCAAGGAGATAAATTGGTTGTGAGTTTCTTTACATAAAGAATACCATGTCCTTCCATCACTTGTATCTTCTGAATTGGAATTGCTAAACTGCAGCACTTGAAGGTCGAGTTCTGATTTCAGTAGTGTGTCTTTAAGAGAGTCATACATAGATTCATCAATGTGTAGCTTTGTTGTAACAAGTATTATTAGGGGTGATGGACTCGTCTCATTGTTTAAGTACTACAGGCAGAAAATAAATTCATTCAAATAGTATAATTCACAAAATAAAGTAACATTTACGTATTCAACAAAAAATAATAATTCAAATGTGTGTTGAAATTAGATATTACTGAAAATTTTAAACTTGTTTTGATTTTGAAGTTGTTTACTTAATACCAATATTATTTTTTTAACTAATATAGAGATTCGTTCATATATGATGAAACTTGATTCTTTAAAAAACCTTAAATCTGAATTAAAAACATGTTTATTTTAAAATTTTTGAATTTATAGTTTAATAAATTCAGTCTAAAATGAATGAACTTTTCATTAATGATATAAAAATATATATATATATATATAAATATATATATATATATATATATATATATATATATATATATATATATATATATATATATATAATTAAACAATGATTCTTTGTTTTATATAAAATAGTTTTGCAACTGAAAGTGCACTTATTTGACCCATGGTTACGTAAATTTAAGTTGAACAAGGACTTTTCTACATTCTCAGCATAAAACCAAACAAA
>JAPDSC010143840.1:0-16780 GCA_026290005.1 Latrodectus geometricus
CATCAAATACAAACACTCCAAATACAATCAATTTGGCGAATGCATGTATGCAACGATACTTTGCAAAGAAAAAAAGCCTATTGATGCGCCAAGTTTAAGACATTTGGCGAGATATGGAAGAGTTAAATAGTTTATCCATTTTCGGTTTTGTTATTTTAACACAAAAATTACATAAAAAAATATTATTTCTCCTATTATTGAAATGCAAATATACATGAAATATTCATGAAAATCTTTTATAAACATTTTAAATTATAGAAATAAAAAAGTATTGTTAAAATAACTAAAAATCAGTACTTTATAATTATAAATTTTGAGAATTACTTTGTACATTTTAAGTAAAAATGTTTTTATTCCTTATATTTATATTTTCCTTCATATAAAACAGTTTGAAATATTTAAATCAGATAAAGTTTCGTTTTAAAATGAATTTCATCAAAAACCGTGAAAATCAAATAGTACCGTTTTCCAGCATGGCGTATCGAAATAAATAAAAATCGAAGGAATTAAAATCACTTCTGACTAAGGCTTCGAAAGTGAAAATATGAGTATTAAAGCTTAAAACGTAAAAATGCGTACTTGACATTAAAAATTACATTAATTGATGCAATTTAAATTCCAATCCAGTTATGAAATAAAATGATAAACATTAAATTAATGGTTGGAAAAAAGAAGCAGAACTAGAACTAATTCCTTTTTCTATACATTATATGGAAATAAAAAAAAAAAAACCCTAAGAATATTTTCTAAAAAAATTACTTTTTTATTTACCTCTTCATGTGAATTTTAATGTATTTCCAACTGATGCCATGTTTGGTAAGGCAAAATCACATTCACTGTTGAGGGTAAAAAAATGTATTTCCAAATTTAAAAAAAAAAAAAAAAAAGTTACAGTTCACAAATGCAGAAAAAAGAGGGAATTCGATGGTGTAATTATTTTTTTCTACTCTCAGCGATTATAAATATCCAGCAAATATTGTGCTAAATCCTAGTACGCGGTACAGGTGATAAATAAGCCAGAGTTAAAGGTTACGGTGCTGGAATGGATTCTTTATATGGTGATAACAGTGATTCTGAGAATCGATAAATTACAATATAACGGGACTTTGATTGGTATTTTAAATAACATATTATAGTACTAGGATCTTACCAAATATTGCCAAACTCAGTTTTAATATGATAAATATATTAAGTAAAAACTAATTGAAATGCGTATTTAAGGAAAATAAAATATTTCTCCCAGGTAGGGGTTATCAATTATATATTTGCATGCATTTAAAAACAATATACATTATTTTGAAAATAAATAAAAAAAAATTTAGACTTCAGGATTTTTCTACATTTAATTTCTTATCCAATTTTATGACAGTAGGAAAATAAAAGCATTTTCATTTATAAACAACAGCATATATGCTATATGTTTTAATCGAAACTAAAAAATATCTTACTTTTGAAAAAATAGTAAATGTTTCCTTAATATCACATGATTAGTATCTTTTAAGAAACTGTCTCAGATCTCACAAGAAAACTAACTTCCTCATATTTGTACCTTTTTCTCGTTGAAGAAAAAGATATTATTTCGGAAACAGAAATTTAAGGGTTTCTATTTTTTCAATAATTATAAGGAATAATAACAAATCTTTGATACTTTATAGATTATTTTGACTTACATTTATGCTTTTTTCAACTCAAATAACATTTATTAACGATATTTAAGTACAAAAATTGAAATAAAAAAGGTTTTGTTTGCTGTAAAATTTATTAAAGTAATAAAAGTTTGAATGAATGAAATGGTTTGTTTTATGGAGACATTGCAATAAATATTTAATAAATATCGATAAGATGGCAGAAGCCATACCAGATTAGTAACTGTCAAAATCATATCAAATAAGATAACAGAATTCATAAAATAAAAGCGAAAATAAGTATACAACAGATAAGAATTACGATTAGATAAAATACGTTAAAAATTTTTTTCTTTTTTTACTAATTTGATAATAGAATAAATCATTTTTATATTTCTTTAAACTTTTTTTCTGAATACAAAAATGAAATAATCACATTTATGGTAACCAAATACATAAAAGTTAATTTTTAATATTTAAAAAAATAACTTACATAAAAGGTGTGCAAGAAGCAAATCGTTAGTTATCTTCAAAATTGAAGAGAAGTGTAAGCCACAGTTAGGAAGGGTTGCCAGAATTTGTGTGAATTTGGCTCACAATTTTCATTCAAAGATAACCAGAAATGTATTGTGTCCTCCACAATCGACAGTTTTATTAATAGCGACTTTTATTACAAATAAATAAAAAAAAATCATATTACGTTAGACTATACATCCGTTTCGAAACAATTATAGTTTACTATTTTATTCAAATAGTTTATTATATTTATATAAAGTACTATATGTACTCTATTATAAAAAAGACAACAGTTTCGAAATATCGAAATAAAATAATAATTATTAAAACAGTAAATAAAATAACATACTATTCCAATAATTAGTATTTTGTTTCGATTTTTGAAAAAGAAAAAGCAAATGTAATTTAAATTTCATTTCCTCTGTAAATAATAAATAAATAATTAGAACAAAATCATATCAATATTTTACAGTCATTTTATCTATATGTTATGAAAGATGGTAATATGTATAACTGTAAAATTTTTAAAATGAAATATGAACTTCAGATTTACAATTAACAGACATTAATAAATTTTTATTTACATTGTCCATCAAATTTGATCAGAAGTCGAATGGAATTGGAGGGCCCAATTAAATGAATCTTACATCAGGATTTTCCTCTCTGTATCACGTAAATTTTGAAGTGTCTTTTATTTCAAAACTCAAATTTAATATTTTATAATTAACTTAAAACAATTTTAATAATAAATTTAAAGAATGTTATATTCCATTCTGGAATTCATCATATTTAAAGAAAGGAAAAATGATTTACTTATTGATGATTTACCTTTAAACCGTCATCTTTGGATAACTTCTAGGGGTACATACAATGTAAATTAAAAAAATAGTAATGATTAATCATTATTTTATTTCGATTTTTAAAAAGGTATTGCTTTTACGGATTGCAAAATATGTTTCTACATTCTTCATCCGATGGGAAATGTATTGGAATGAAGATGTAAACAACATTTTTTTTTTATTTCTAACGGAGGGCACCCTTGAGCAAGTAGGTACATTAGCCCATTTGCCGTAACAAGGCCAAAAACTACTACTCATTTTATCTTTACTCGGTGGACACCTGTGAACCCAAGTCACGGAGGTACGAGTAGCGTCGCCCACGCCACACTACCACAAACCCGTTTATAGGGTGGCCCCACATTCATCCATCATCTGAGGAAAGGACAAGAAACACAGAGAGAAAGAGAAAGTACATTCATTGGCTTCTATATTTAACTGTAATCTGACTTTGAAATGAAAGAGAATTTTCATGTTCTAAGCGAGATCCTATTTTATGGAGCAAAATAGCCTTTTATGCAAAGCTACGTATCACATTTTCCTGTGGCGTATTATCAGCAAGATCTTTTTCAATACTCATTATTAGTTTACGCTCTTCCTATTTAACTTGGTCAAATTTTCAATTGTTTATAAAACAATTCTTATTCATCCACTCAAGTTCAAATACACTTATTTAAACTTACAGTAAATGCCACTTGATGTTAATACAGTTTTTTCAAATATCAATTCATTAATTACACTGCTGACCACCGAAAATGCAACAACTCTGAAGAAAACATGCAAATAATGTTGAATTTAAACATGCAAATAATGTGACACCACTTCAAAGTGCTATTTAAAGCTTGAAGGTTTCGATAATTTCAAGTTTGGCAATTAAGCTTTTTTTAAATGACCGATTATGCTTCGTAGAAAACAGCGATTATTATTATTATTTATTTATTTATTTATTTATTTTTTAATCAAATATCCGAGTTCGACAGAGTAAGGATAATGGCCTACCGAGATTGTGGATTATCTTTCAAGAAAATTGGTCATCGTGTTGGGCGAAAATAAACATCTGTAATGCGGATATGTGATCGTTGGATGTATTAGCATGCGATGGACCGACGTGTTCGATCGCATCCACCTCAATGCACCACTTCACGTGATGACTAGCAAATTATGCGCATGGCAGTGACGAACCGCTCAACCATATTACGAATCATAGCACAGCACATTCAGTCTGTAATGCACTGTCCAGTGTCTGCGCGTACCATTCGACGCTGTTTACAGCAGAGTGGTCTGTCCCCAAAATGTCCATTGCTTCGTCTATCTTTGACGCAGAACTACAGACGTCTTCGCCGCCAATGGTGCAATGAAAGAAGGAAATGAAATGAAATTGTCTTTACTGACAAGTCATGCTTCTGCCTGCAACACAATGATGGTCAGATTCGAGTCCATAAACACTGTGGTGAGAGGATGCTGATCAGCTGCATTATGCTCAACCACACTGGTCCTGCTCTGGGTATTAAGGTATGGGGTGGTTTTGTATATCACTCTCGCATTCCTCTAGTACGCATTGCCAGTACTTTAAGCAACCAGCGTTACATCTCCGAGGTGTTGGAGCCAGTTCTCCTTCCTTACATTCAGAGCTTTCCCACTGCCATAATTCAACAAGATAATACGTAATCACACATTGCACAAGAGTTCTTTGTCAATCTCCAAATTGAATTGCTTCCCTTGCCGGCTTGCTCTATGGATCTTTCACCGATAGACAACATGTGGTCCGTCCATGAATGCTCAACGATGGACCCAGATTATGTCCCCAGCTGCCACACCAGATCAGTTTTGGCAATGTGTGTAAGCTGCTTGGTCTTCTGTACCCCAAGAACTCATCCAAAGTCTCTTTGAATCAATGCCGAGGCATGTGTCAGTGGTGATGACCTGCAATGGCGGCTACTCTGACGTCTGATTTTGGCAAGAGTCCACTTCACAGAAGTTTACAAATTTAATCATTTGATACTTGGTCAACATGTTATCTACATAATAAGTTTTGTTATAATATCTCTTGTCTTTCTTGTTGTTGCAATTTGGGTGATTAGCAGTGTAAATTTAATTAATTAATTATATATCAGAGAAAATGTTTTCTCTTCCATGAGATATTTAGCAGAATATAAATTTAGCGATGAATTAACTTTAAAAGGTTTTTTTATATTACTCGTTTTCGAGTAAAAGATAAAAACAATAATTGAAAGCGGCGTACAATCCGTGACAATTTTTTCGGTGAATAGTCGAAAATGTATGCTGCTGATGAGATGGGGGGGGGAACACATAAAATAAAAAATTCATACTATTGTTTGATGTATAATGAATTGTACAGAAGAAAACATTTATTATGAAAAGCATTTCATTGGATCCTATTTGCATATCCACCCTATCACAAAATGCCATAAACTAAGATGAAAACACCCAATCGATCATTAAGAGCGATAATTCCAAGAAGATTTTAGTATAATTATCCATTTTTAGTTTTTAATAACTTTTAAAACGAGGACAGATGTATTTTAAAAATAAAATATACTTATTTCGTTGATAATTCAGTGAAAAAAAAACGGATTAGTTTCGAATTGAGCATTGTATAAATTTATTCTTTTGTTTTTCTTTCTACATTAAGGCCTGTTGCCGCTTGCTTTGTATCGTCACAATTATTTACAGTAACAATTTGTCCCTATTCTTTTATCTGCCTTCTCTGTAGCTTTTAATTTAAAGTCTGCTGTGTAACTTAGAGACTTACGCTTCCACATGACGATATACCGGCTTGAATATTTTCGGAACGACACAGCTCAGGTCAAGACAAAATGCGAAATAGTGATAGCCAGAGGCAACTGTTATATCTTTCCGAAGAAGTGAATTTGTTTTTAGCGTTACTGGACAAAACTAAATATATATAAAATACATCAGCTGAGTTACAGCGCCATCTGTTATTCATTTTATAACTCATAAACGGCATTTCTTTCAAAATTTTATTTCAAGTTTCTTGGACTGAAAATTTTTTTGTCAAATTACCCATGGTGGAGTATAATACACGCAAAAAAATTCAAAACATTTTTAACACATAACCCGTGGATTATTTAAAGAAAAATACGGTAAATAACGTTATTTTTCAAAATCGCAATTTTTCTTCCTAATGCTATTTTCTCTTGTAACACCAAACGGTGTAAAATAAAAATTGGAAGATTCTTATATCAGTTTCATGAAATTTTGCCACAATTTATCTTAGAACATGACTCTCGCTGCAAATATCGTGCACGGTTTTTAATAATTCAGGGCAAGAATTTATAAAAACATTAAAAACTAAAAAAAATTATTTTATTTTACAAATAATTCTTGTGCTAAATTTATTCAAAAGATTATCTTTTCAACTTCAGCCGAAATTCAAATAGAAATAAAAAATAAAAAAATTATGTCTTTGACACATTTGCATCCAAGCAACGTTTACAATTTTAACATTCATTTTCTAAAATTTTATTTTGGAAAGCATCGATTTTATTTTTCCATCTGCAAGATAGAATTGAAAGGAAATTTCTGAAGTGGGGAAAAAAAAGTATTTTTGAGATAAAAATAGTTAATGCAATATTGTTTCAAAATTACTACAAAAATATTTTTGCAATTTTGAGATAATAGCTTTATTATTATACTTTGTCTCCTGACAACTGTTACAGCAATCTACTAATAAAATAATAATATAATAGTAATTTAACTATAAAATAACAAATGAAGTCATTATTAATTATATGTAAATAGAGGCAAAAGTTATTTCATTTTGTTAAATAATCGCTGCACATTAATAGCAAAATATCAAAACAAAATAAACATAGCATATAATTATTAAAAACGAACAAATAAAAATCAGTGGAAAAAAGAAAGTATGAAAGCCTAAATATCTAAAAAACTCGCCTAAAGTATGGAGCCATTTAAAGAGAAAATTGTCTTAAAAGTTAATAAAAGCATTTCTGCCACACACCGTTTCATATTTTTTGAGGAATGAATATAGTTAAATGTTGATGAACAGCGGAAGCTTGAAAAAAGTGTAAGTAAAGGTTGCACTTTGAAGCCAATGCTTGCAAAATGCAAGTATTAATTATCAATATAATTTATATTGTAAAAAATTATTAGTTTTTAATAATTATTAATACTTATAATAAATAATTATTAAAAATAATTAATAATTAAAAATCTATTAAAAAATAAAAATTAACGAAAATTTTCTATTTCATATTTTTTGAGAAATGAATATCGTTAAATGTGTTGATGAACTGCGAACCTTGAAACAAAAATATAAGTATAAGCTTAGGGTCTGTACTTAAACTTTTTTCAATAATTAAATTAATACTAATTAATTAAAATTTATTAAAATTGATTAACATAAATGTTCAATTAAATAAATAAATAAAAAACAAAATTGTCAGAATGGGGAGTCGTTATTATACTGTAAAAATAATTTTATTGTGTTCACAAATTATCTCTCTATTGAATTTTGGAAAATAAATTGTTTTTTTTTTCGTTCAATATGATTAAATAAAGTATTATTCTCAATCTGATTGATAGTTAAATTATTCTTCTTCAAATATTCATAATAGTGTATCAGCGTGCTTTTTCTAAAGAATTATAAAGCAAGGGATGCGTGCAAGTAGACCAATTTGGAGAAAATAAATGACCCACCTTATACATGTAGGTATGTGACTTACCAAAATTCTATATCAAGTATTTCATAAAAGAAAACTTAGCAGTTAAGTAAATATAAGATTTTATAAAATGAAGAAAAATTTCTCGGCCATTAAAATTAAAGAATGGACACTGGACATATTTATTGAATATTGAATTTAAATATATAACTGCATTGATTTTCGCAAAAAGAACTTAAAATAATTCTTTATTTCGTGTACTTGATTTTAGCATGTGAATTACTTTTCTTAAGCATTATTTATTTTCTCATTGTAAACATTTATTGATGACTGTGAAATTTTAAAGAAAAGTACAAATTATTAGTATTAGATCTATACGACAGATGGCAGCACTAAAATAAAATTTACAGAGCTTTCTGTTAGCCAATTTTTAATATGATTTTTAAAATTTATAACTATCGTTTAAATTTAATTTTCTAAATTTAAAATATTTTTATTGCATAAATGAAAATTCAATTGATGAAAAACTTGAATTTTATATTAGGGTATTATATAATATATAAAAGTTTTAATATTATATTAGAGTATTATCTGTTATATAAAAATTTTAATATTTAGCATTATAAATATTTAATATTATAATCTTAGAATTATTACAAGTTTGATTTTAGGAATTGAAGCTTTTTTTTTAAATAGCCGAATTCAATTATTTTGAACAACCTACTTATACTAAGAAACTCCTATCCAAAATAGAGAGTTATAACTCCTAAATCTGCGTTGACAAAAGGGTGGCTCTACCTTTAATTCAAGTGCTAGAGGTTTCTTTAAAATTCTTTGCTACAAAACTTTTTTTATATATTTTTCTTAAATTTAAATTTAGAATGCATATTTGGTTAAAATTTAAACATCCATGAGAAATTGAATTTCTTTTTTTCGATATAAATAAGTGAGATACGATTGCCCGTGGCTTGAGTGGATACCAGCCATGTCGACACGTGGCGGATAGTCGAAAGGCCTCTTTATTTCTATGAAAAGATAGCTTCATGAGAAGCCGTGAACCAACTCCCGTAACTTTGGCGTTATGCCATCCTTGCCTAAGGTGAATGGCACTGCGGTTACAATAAATCAGGCAATGTTGGGTGAACTTTCTTACTTCTTGGGAATAATATTCATATAGATGAAGAATTGCCAAAAACTGAAAACACAGCTCATGAAGATAAAACTTCTGAGAGAGACCCTGAAGTTTTATCTCTTCACGTGGTAGTTGAACCCTGAGTTAATAAATGGAAGGAATAGAAATGGCTCCTTCAGCTTTAGCAGTATAAATACCCCAGTCTATGCACATCTAGAGTATATCGAATTATTAGTAACAGGACTATCTCACTAGATAGGATAAAGATGAAGGCAGAAAAAAAGCAGGCCAGGGAGTTAAAACTCCCCAAAGTCGATTGGGTTGAGAAGCCCAAGAGAAAAGGTGAAAAAAGACACTCTTAGTCAATAGAGAAAAATATGTCCTCGAAGACTGCTAAAAAAGACAACCCTGAAGGGAGAATCCATAGGGAGGTTATCAGGAAAATCAAGGTGGATGTGCTTCTGGGTGGACATCCTAAAAAGTGCCTATCGGAGGAAGAAGCTTTTGTTTGGAACTCTTTAAATCAATAAAATTGAGTATAACAAAGATCACGTCCCCAATTTCTTATCTTGTAAATTAGAAAATGATGTTCTTATCATGAATTGTGCAGATCTGGAGAGCTCTAGTATCTGGAACAAACTGTAAGTGATATTAATCCATGGCAGGAATAGCTGTTGTTGGGTGGGGTAGTAACGAAAAAAAACTTTTCTAAACTACCAAAATCATTGCCAAACTATTTAGGGGCTGGTAGAAACTTGACCCTAAAAAGGTATTGAATAAACTCCATTCCAAGAATAATCGGCTGATATCAAGTGAATAGCACATCTTTTACTTAAATAATGACCTATCAGGAATTAAGGCATCATCTTTAATTGAATTGACTCACCATCCTGAAATTGATGCAGTTACACTTGGTAGATGATATAAATTTTATATCGAACTTCATCAAGTGCAAACTAGAGATTTTAACAAGCCCTTTAAAGACGATGGCTGATAAAGTTTTTCAGGCCAACATCTGTCAGAGTTGGAAATTACAGACTGCGACTATACACCTGACCCTGATTCAAAAACCATGGCTTTGCCAGAGGCAGAATTAGTGGCATAAAAGGAACTAAAGGTGAGTTAATTTATGATTTTAATGCAAGAACTTGCATTCTTCTACATAATGGTATTGAAATTCTACAAGTTAATGAATTCCTTCATATAGATTTTATTGAGGAATAAGTTAAACTCAACATGGAAGGAATTGACTGAGATTTTATTTTGATTTATTTATTTATTTATTTATTTATTTATTTATTTATTTTTGCTCGGCCTACATTTTCCAATGAAGAGAAGATGGTCCGTGAACCTATTTTCCTTAAACCTTAAATAAATGAAATTTTGTGAAGAAAATAAATTGCAGAGATTATCTTTGGAATAGAATGAAATACTCATCATGTGGCTTGGAGAAGTATAGACACTAATAAAAGAGGTGAGAGCTTTTTAGAATATATAATTAAATATCATTTAGATACTTAAATATAAGAAACTCACTTACTTTAATTATTTCTAAAAGATCGGAAGTAATCTATATTACTATCAGAACTGCTTTAATTAGTAAAAATATAAAAAAAAAGTGGAGGGTTGGTGGTGGACCATTAGGTTTAGATCACAAAATATACGCTGAAATTGAATCTAACTTAAAGATGGACCGCAAGTTTAGAGACCCCATTAGTACAAACTGAAAATTTTTTTATCAAGAACTCTTGGAACTGGGTCGGATACATATTAGAGACAACTACGATCTAGAAGCTACTCTATAGCAATTCAACAAAAAGTCATTTTAGATTCCTGTAACAATAACTGCTGAGTTCGTACGAAGAGAGCAAAACCGAATTGGGTATGGTGGAATTGCTCTCGCTATTGGAAGGGCAAACGTTTGGAAACTTTTTAATAAAGCAATGAAAAATAATAAATGGGAGAGTTACAAGAAAGCCCTAATTAGGTAATAGAAACAAGACTGGAATAAATGTGAAAAATTAGATTCTAGCTTTGGAGGAGCTAGACTTTTAGAATGGATGACCCAATATTAGTTAGATTCTTAAAAGAGGAGGACAATAATTATGATGCATTGGAAATGGGGTTATGGAAACTAAGACCAGAACTCACTTTCTAGGTGCTAAAGACTTATTTAATAATGAAAGTCAACATTTCATTGGCTCTTTGGAAAGAGTTAATAGAAATCACTGGACCTGTCTTCAATTGAAGTATCTTCAATTACAATAAAGTCAGATGAGTTGTCGCCTCCCTTAAACTACTCAAAAGTCTTCGACCTTACAGAATAATGTCAATTAATATCCCAAAGACTGAGAATCTCAGTTATACCTAGCTTATATAGAGCTAGACTTGCATTGGGATATATTCCTATGATATGGCAGAAGACTATGATTGTTTCCCTTCGTAAGCTTGGCAAAGATAACTATGGTCAGGCAAAACTTTCAAACCTATCTATCTATCTTCAAAAAATATAATCCAATAAATTTTGTGGAATGATAGTCCATTTGAGGGCTAAGGCCTACAGTGCCCCGGTTATGTAGTCAGCCTAGCGCAAAAATCCCCAATGTTTATTTCCCAAGCATGCTTGGCATTCAGTTTTATAGGCCTACTGAAAGGTTGAAATTATTTCTTTTCATTCATGTTTGAAATTATGGAAAAAATCACTGATAGGCATGTTAAGAAATACTCGGGAAATAATTATCCCTTGCATAATCTACAACTTTCTTATCAAGCTAGTAAATCCACAGAAGAAACTTCACATCAGCTTGTTTCTAAGATTGAAGAAACTCTGGATATGAAAAAAAATTGCTTTTGTTATTTTTCTGGACTTTCTAGACATTAATTTTTGACATCTATCCATCGTTGAGGATTTAAGGGACACATGGCTAAATCATATTTTGTTTAAATAAATTGAAACCAAGATTTCGTATATAATTATGTAAATGAGCATCTTTGGAGGATTATTTAAAGAAAAATCTACCAGAAATTGCCCTCAAGGTGGGGTTTTATCACCATTAATTTGAAACCTGGTAATAAATAGTCTCATAATTCATTCGAATAATATAAGTTGCTATATTCACGGCTATGCAGATGACATTGTATTTTCATCTTTGGCAAAGACTTTAACATAACCTGTCAATTGATGCAAAATGCATTAAGCTATATTAGCAACTGGAGCAAAAAGTGGGACATGAATATATATCCACCAAATCCACTTTATACTTTTTACTTATGTAAGAAAATGAGTTGGAATTTTGTCCTATAGCTTTTGAATGTACAAATCAATATGCTTCAGTAGGGAAACATTTTGGTGTATTTATTGACCAAAGACTCACTCGGAATAAGCATGTTGATTACAAAATTAATCGAGCAAAAAAGTGCATTATAATGTACAGATTTATGCTTGTTAAAAACTGGAGCTAACAGCCAAAAATGACGTTTTGGATGCACACAGCAATTGTCAGACCTATCATAACTGATACCTCTGTGATTTGGTGGAACAAGGATGAGAACAGAGAACTGTGAGAGAAAGTATAAAGAGTCTACAAAATCTGTCTTGTCTGTGCATCACAAGTGCTGTGATCTTAGATCTGACTCCTGGGAACATCTTCATTTGCAGTATTGCCAACATTACTGCATATAGAATGATTTTGCATAATCAATGATATGAGAAGACCATTTCTAAAGATCATATCAGTATTACTAGGAAATTTCATGAGCCTATTTTAATGATGCTTGTTTTAAAGATCTATTGAGGTTATTTTCCCTACCAAGGCAGAATACAAGAACAATATGTTTAATTATAATACTCGGGATTTTATCCGATTTCAAGATAGATTGAAGAAATAAAAGCTCTATGAACTAGGGCTATATGGTATATCATTTTGACTTAGTCCTTCAATAAGACTCTAGAGGTATGCCACTGTATTTCAGGCTCTAGTACTTTCTGTAACTGTCTGTTGGTAAATTTGATAAAAGGCTAATTAAGCAAATTTTTATTTTTAGTGGTAGCCAAGCAGCGTTATTGGCAATTAACTCATTCCAAATTATTCTAAATTTGCTTTGGAATGTAATAAACTTAGAAGTGAACTGTCAACTAAGAACAAGTTAATTCTTATCTGGGTGCCAAAGCTCGTAGGTATAGAAACTAAAAAGCTGATGAGCTAGTAAAACAAGGATTGTCTTCTATATCAGCAGCTGTAGAGCTTTTCTGTAGTATCAAATTAAGAACTATTAAAGAAGTTATTCATAAATGGGTAAAACAGAAGATGAGAATAAAACTTGTTTTGAATCTTCTAGATAGCGACATACTAAAAGCTATCTTAAGATAGATTTTACTTAAGATAGCGACATGCTAAAAGCATAATCTAGTATTACAGAAAACTGCTTCTGAAATTCTTAGATAACCAAGACGAAAGATACAAACAATTCTAGGATTTATCACTGGGCACTACTCTTTCAAAAAATAACTTCATATACTGAGATTTTATCCAAAAGAACCCTGTTTGTAGAAAATTCCGCAACAGAGAGAAAAAGGTGCGTCACATGGTATATGAATGTGTTGAACTTGCTCTGAATCGGTTGACCACTTGATGCTAAAGAATAAGATTTCAGCATCGCAAAGTGCCCATCTGAGTTTATAAACTAAGTGGGAGACCCGAATAGATGGAGCTCAGTTCTTTTGGATTTCTACCTTGGCACAAAATGCTTTAGCAGAGGTGCAATGACTTCAAATCCAGTGAAGAAGAAGAGAAGCGATAGACAGCTCTAGCTCAATGTAAGTTTTTTAATATTTAAGATTATTTTATTTCTCACTCTTATTGAATAATTTTTAATGGATTTAAAATTTTTCTTTGCTTACAATAGGCTATTTCATAAGAACTGATATAAGCACTCGTGTTATCATCTGAAATATAGGATCCCATGCATTTATGTTACCTTTTTTATTAATGTTTCGGAAATCACAGAATTTCCGAGTTGAAAGCAAATTGCTTAAAAAAATATCTGCTTTGATTATATTGAATTTATTTGTTCGGTGACAGAAAGTTTAAGCTAGTTAAGTAATCATAATCGTATTAAATTCTAAAAATCTTAAATGGAAGTAAGTGTTGTGAATCAAATCCTTATTCAAATATAAATTGGATGAATTTTTTAAAAAAAATCTAATAAAATAAAAAGAGAAAGTTACTAACTTAAATTTTTAACTAATTAGAAAGGTAAAAATGTGCTTTAGGTCCCCTACTTGGCGCGCTTTTAAAATCATCGATGCCATGGCAAAAATTCTACGGCTATTTCAAAGTGAAACTTAATTAGCGACCAGCAAAAAGGCTAAAACAAAAGAGTAATTAATGAATATGCCCGAAAAAGCACTTCAAATTCGCGAGTTGGCGAAGTAGGGGACCTAAATTTAATCATTAGAAATCGGTAAATATTCTTACTGAATGTGTAATTCTAAAAAACATCTTTTAAAAGGGAAAAAAAAACTTGTTTTTTCATAAACTCGTTTAAACATTTTTTAATTGGAAAAAAACTTGTTTTCTTAATTTTAAGTGGTAACTAATGCACCAATTAAATAAAGTTTCTTAAGTCAAGAACTATAGTATTTTAAAGATAAATTCTCTGATTTTAAACTGAGAAAAACTGCATTGTTAATAGGTAAGACTATTACCTATAACAAGTTATTGTTACAGTTTTATTTTTATTTTATTTATATTTTTCAAAACAGATGAACTCCAATAGAAGTTAGTTTTCATTATGTAGTATAATTTGATAAGTAATAAATTATCTTGTATAGTTAAGAGTAAAAATTACCACTGAGATTATAGCCAAAATAAAAGTTATTTGTATTACTTTTATTTTGTTAATACTTTAATTATTTGTATATAGTAGTAAATTCAATGTTTAAAATAAAAGTTATTTCTGAATATCGTAAGAATTGAAAAGAGCACTTTTAAACATTGTTTTCGGATCTGTTGGGTAAATTTCTCTCAATCTTATCTGAGCAAGGCTATTGGTCTCTCCATATCAGCAAAATCATTACCCTTTTTACCTTCAATCAATACTCTTTTTACCTTCAATCATTACCCTTTTCATCTTGCATAATAAGAGGCATTTATAGTTTGAGATCCATCCTGATTGAAACAGATATCTGAATTCCGGTATTCACATTAAAAAAATCTATGATAGCCAATTTTGATTTGAAAAGCATTTGGTAATACAACATTTTCATGGACACCGCGATAAATCATCAGATCGTGTAAGAACACAGCCAAACGTACCTAAACCAAAGGTAGCCAGCCAACCATGAACAATTTCAAATTCTGCTTGCGGAATTGAACGAAACATATTATAGTATAATATTTTTCCTTTTCAATTTGAACGCTGTAAAACTGTAAAATAAAATGAAAATTTTTAATTCATCGACAATTAAAAAGATGTCGTTTCGTTTATCTAAGAAACTTCTCAGTCGAATATATTAAATGAATATGCTGTATGTAGACGAAAAGTTCAATACTGCGTAGTAAAAAGTCTAGCGGCCAAAGTTCGTTATATCTATTACATAAATTAATGACTTTTCGTAAATAATGGACCGTATTCACATGTCACAAGAGAAAAACCTGGAAAACTCCCAAGCACTCACTCTGACAGAAGACAAAAGCCCAACATCCATCTCCCGTTGTTCAACATTAGCTGGAATCAATCTCACGACTTTAGGCTTCGAATAGTACTGTCCTATTACCATGCCTTTATAGATGTGTGTTTCCAGATGGTCATGCTCCCAAATATTGACCATACTCGATGATGCTTACAGGCCATGATTACGCGTACGTAGTTACTGAAATGTGTTATTATTATATATGTAATTCGAATGTGTGGAACACAATACTAGACGTTCAACATTTTTTTTTTTAGACTTTATATACGAATCACAAATTAGTCTTTTTACTCTTATAGTAAAACCCTCGTTTCTTGACTTGTTGATCGGATGAGAAATTGTAACACAGTAACGTGAAAAGTTGTAAGCAAAAAATGTATTCGAATATATTTGGTAACTCAAAAAATGCGTTTGGTAAAGACTTGTTTTTATTTGCTCGTATCTTACAGATTTCATGTAGCGAAAATCATTAAAAAAGATAAGATTTTTGATTCCATATTAAAAATAATTGTGGAGATATGAAAGCCGTAAATTATATGCGAATCACTCAAACTTGGCAGTATTCTTGGCTTCGTTTTGATAGAAATTCCGTGAAGCATTAAGCAATATCAAGCATTCAATTGTACTATAATAGTATTCATTGCCTTACAAAATAATTCCAATTCATTTTTGTACCTGTTAGTAAACATTCCTTATGACAACTAAACAATTACATTTATATCGTGACGGGTTTTATTTTACTTTATCATCGCAAAATTAACTATTCGTAAAAGTAAACTTTGTGCTTTTACTAATGCATATGATTACTGAGAATATTAAGTTTCAACACAAAAGAAGAAAAATTTCGCCGAAAATAAATACAGCTGGGTTTTCAGTAGCATTTTAAAACCGGTAATTTCATTTTTCTCTTCTACACTATTTACCAAAAAAAGATTAGAACATTCTAGAAGTTTCATTAAGGTTCTTTCTGCGCTTTTAGAGAGAAAAAAATTGAAAGAAAACTATAGTTATTTGCAAACGGTATTTAACAAGTTGATAGAAGGAGAAAAAACATGATTGTTGCGCGATATAGGAGTTGCAGTTTACAGTAAACCTGGAATTAAAATCATTATAAATTCTCTTTTGAACTCTAAACTGCCTCAAAAAACCAATTCTGAAAAAATGTTAACTTTTCTAGCAATTGAGAGACTGAAAAATAACACCCGTCCATTTTCCATTACGCCAACAGTTGTTACATAAAGAACGTTCTTTTTGGTAAAGAACTTCTTTTTTTTTTGTTTTAATTATATAACGTTCATTGCTTCAGGTTGCTT
>JAPDSC010143846.1:0-13386 GCA_026290005.1 Latrodectus geometricus
TTTTATAAACTGTCACTGTTTATGATGAAATAAAACATGAATTCAATCATTTCATTAAAAATAAAATTTCAGAAAAACAAATTATAGTCATCCTTGTAGCTAATTAAATAGTGAATCATGAATTATCACGAAAAAAATCATTTCTTTTTACTTTTGTATTCCTACTCTTCTTATGTATATACATTTTGAGATCTATGTTATATATTTGAGAGCTATTTTAACTTTTATTAATTCATTCTATTTATTGGTTTTGTTTCATTGGTTTATTGGCTTCATTGCTTTAATGGTTTTATTATTTTTTTTATAAATAATGTCATATTACTTCAGAATTAATAATCATATAATTAAGTAAAGAAATTCTATTTTCAGTATACATATTTATTGTTTGCAAAATGTTTGCTGATGTATTAAAAAGCCACAAATATATAATCTATTAAATATAAACAACAGAATTATTTTAATAAATTTAAATAGAATTTTCTGATAAAAAAACATTTTATTTTATGAAAAAATGATAAAATATATTTTCTCCGCCATAAGAATAACAATACGTCTCTATCGGAATACTTATTAAACTTATCGGAATTTCTCTTAAGCAAATTTAATCTACCTCATATGTTTGCATTAGAGCCCTTCATTTTTTAATTGAATTTACTATTATGTTGCCCATATTTCTGAAAGAGTTTATTAATTCAATGTCCTTTAAAATTATTAACATTGTTTCAACTAAGAAATTACATAGAAAATATACGTATCAATTTCCAATGGGCCCATTAAATAATGATTGAGCCAAATTTGATTACAGTAATACAAAATAATTCAATATTTAGAAATTTTTAACTTTGATTAATGTTTATTTAGAAAATTTTCTATTTCAAAATGTTTACAATAGCAATTTGTAACAGATTTTCTACTGAATATGAAATTTCTGATTTCAATTTTGACTAACGTGTTTTATTTCTTTCCACTAGTATCCACTTGAACATATTCTCTTATTAAATGATAAAATTCTACAATAAAAACTTTAGATAACTGAAATTTACATATTTTACTATTTCTTTAAACTTATAATCTTAAAAAATATTACAATATTTTAAAAGCATTTTTTTAATTTTTATGTTTTAAAATTTCTTGTTAAATTTTCTTAAACTTATTCTATTTCCCTTTTTGTATTTTGTTTTTTGCTTTATTGTTGCCAGTCGAATTTTTATTGAATTTAACTAATCAATTAGTAATTTATGTCAATTGAGCTTCTTCCATTAAATTCAGAAAATGTTTTAATTAACAAATAGTTTATTTTATTATAAGTAATATATTAAGGGGACTTTCTATTTTTATAACTCTTTAACTATTTCACAATCTTTAACTATAAATTATATTAGAACTATGAAGCAATAAATATAAAATGTTTAAAAATAACTTTGTCATATGAATTGTTCAGTACTTTATCCCATTTTCTACCTTCTTAATGCTAATTAGGTTACAATACATTTTATGCTAATTATTCTCATTACACTGCATGCGACATTACAAATGGTTTGATTTAATTTACAAAGATGTCGGAAAACATAATTGGGTTTAACAAGATGAATTACTGAAAGCAGTATTTTTAATTTTTACAGTTCTGTCAAATGATTTACTTAATATGATTAATTTGTAATAATTATTAATACATAAAATAATTAAAATTACATAATAAACTTAATCACTTAGAGGAGTATCTTAATAAAATTAATTATGTAAATATTTTTTCACAATTTTAATAAATGTTTTTTTTTATTTACTGAAATACTACAATAATTGATTAACTCAATTGCAAGAAATTTCAAGCAAGATTTTTTTTAAACTTATTTAAGAATATTGCATAGTAAAAGTTATATGAGAGTTTTGACGAAAGAAAGCCTGTATAATTAATTTATATTAAATAATCCTTCATACAAAATTATATGCAGTAATTTATCTAATTAGTTTTACAAAATTGTCAATTTGATTCGTTCCCAATCTAGAAGTATATAGTAAGTATCATAAAAAATATGTATATCCAATATAATTAAGTTTATTAAATGAAACGTATTTATAAAATATTTACTATATCTTTTATATACTCTTGAAAATTTTCCCATGTAACATTATTATGTGTAACTAATAAATCTATAAAAAGTGCTTGTATGATTTATAAATTAATATTACACTCACAATAAAGATGAACGCATTAAAATCATGGACACATTTATTTTTAAATAAAATTAATTAAATTTAAACATGAGTTATGGAAGAAAAATTACTGAGTATTTAAATACCTAAATAAATTTTTTGAATTCTTCAATTTTATTGTCATCAGTTTCAAAGTATAATTACTTTATTTGTTGTAAAACTGAGATTCACTTTAGTCATTGGAAATAAATAAATTACTATGAGAAAGACATAGTTGTTGTGAGCATTCAATGAAATACAATTAAAAATGTAAAAATATCAAAAAATACTATAAATATATTAAAACCTTTCCTAATAATTACAGGTAAAATTATCATTTTATAATGCCAATATTCACACTGGGTTTATATGTTTAGTTTCCGTTTTAAATGGTGAATGAACATTATACGTAAAACACTAATCCGTTCTGGTTCAATATGCTGAACGAAATTGCTTAAGGTCTTTATCTCAGCTGTTTTATTTGTCATCTTTATAAATTTTATACGTTACCTCATAACACACAATTAGTTTATCTGTTTGATATATTTGTTAAAATAATAATAATATTATCCTTCCGAAAAATGTTGTGAAGAGATTTTCGGCTCATGTCAAGAATGCTTGTTATGAGGTTGGAAACATCAAGACGAAACTTGAGAAGACATACCCAAGGCTTATATTCAACAATTCGATTTAAAATTTATGAAAATGTGCAAATCAGAGGCTCCTCGAATAATACAATTTAAATGAAATAGGAATATCTTAAGATATTTCTAGCGTAAATGAGCAAAGCAAATTATTATCATTCTCAGAGTAGATTAATATGTCGATTGACGTAGAAAGTCTTCTGGGAGTTTTTAGTAGAAACAAATTGTCTATAAATATGCATATGAAATCTAGATCCTGACCAAAGCTTGAGAACATAAAATAGTCATAAAGAAATACTTTGCGAGTCATTCTTGGTGGGATACATGTCAATAATGTTTGAAGAAGAAGTTATAACTTTGAGCTACATAAAACCTAAATAGAGAGCCAGATATTTTAAAGTTCATAAATATAAATCGGTTGATCCGGGCTGCTTATATTTGGATGATTCCACATTAATTAAATTCTCTTACAAAAACCTCTTATTAACAGGAAAAAGGAATGGCCAAAAATGAGAGGAATTGTGACAGTGGAGACTAACTTCTCGGCTGTCAAAGAAAAAAACTGACGAACAAATAAAAAAAAAATGCATTAAAACAGAATTCAGAGGAAGGCACTAGTCCACACTGACTATCTAGCTAAATATACTGGGCTGTCTTGCCAAATGTAGTGATGATGATAAATTTTTGTATACATACTATAGTAATTAATTTTAGCTTATCTGAAATAAATTTCTTAACTATGTTCAAATTATTTAAAAAATTAGTTTCATCTCCAAAATTTCAAGAAAGCTTAAATTTTTTGCCTTGGTAATTATACAATTAAAAACAAGTAGTAAGAGGTTTACTAATCATATTTCCTATCAATAAAACTATTAATAAAGTTTTTACTATAAAAATTAGAGATAAACTTCTTTTATTTTGTAGAAATATACAGGGTGAGGTAATAACGCATGTTTCGTGATCAGAACCAAGCCTATTCTAGGACTTTCCCCGTCGTGTTGATTCGCAGAAGTTTTTATACACGATATCAGCTGCCATTCCAAGATTTTGTTTTGAATTTCTGCTTATTACCAAAAATGTATGTCAAAACTGTGGTTTTATTTTTTAAGTACTTGAGGTCATCTAATGAGTAAGTGCAGATGACCTATGATTACGCGTATTATTCATAGTTCATCTACACTTGCTCTAAGGGAAAAAAACACACACTAAAAGCATAAAAATAATAATTCCACTAAATTTTAATATTTAAATTTATGCTTCACTTTATTTTACGATGTCGGTTATTTGTTAGTTGTTCGCGAATTTTATAGCTTTTCTAAAAAACCATTTTTGAAGTATCCAATTGTAAATTCCTTGGAAGAGTCCATTGAACTTTTTTTTTATCGCTTAGGAGACAGATTAATGATAAGCAGAATACATGTTTAAGAGTATGATTTTTTTAAAAAAATGACATGCGTCTTTTAAAAGCTATGCGAGAAACTTAACTAGACAATTTGTGTGATAAAACTAAAATGAGCTATATATTTAAATAATTTCTTTTGGAAATAATTATCACCTTAAATGTTACTCGTCTATATTGTATTTTCATTTTCACCATCAAAAAGTCTGATCACGAATATTTAATTTTCTATCTTTGGACTACGGCCAGTATCATTATCAAATTTGTTCTTAAGTAACTCACATTTTCTAATAAATGTTGGAACAATTTTGAAAATACAATTTGTATTGATGAAAAGAAAATGCTTACATATTTAATTTTAGGAAACGTGATCTGAGGTTTTTGCATAAATAAAAGTTGAGAGTCATTTTAAAAAATCGTTAATGATATATAAATAAGTCATTAATTTAAGAGTCACGCTGAATTTATTTTAGGTTTTAAACTGCTCATAAAAGGAAATATGATGCATTAACTAAGTTCTTCAACAGAAAAGTGCAATTATTATATTAATGTTTATTTATTGAATATATCACTCTTTTTTTTCATTAGGTTATTATTAGGGGTTAGAAACATGTGCTTCTTTGTAAAATTTTGAGTCAAATGAACTTAAGTACGAAGTTCCATTTAATTAAATTTCTCACTTTATTTATAGCCTGAAAACCATCTACTATATTCATAAAGTTTGATAATTTCTAAATTAAGTTGAGGTAAGATCTTCAAAGATTAAGTATTAAGTTTAAGATTTCCAAACTTCGTACACCATATCTAGAGGTATCATTTCATTTGGAGCACCTTGCTACAACGTTTTGTTTTTTTCAGTCATCATTAATAAATATAACACATTTTCCGTAGAATAAGATATAGAACTAGCTACCAACTAGAGAAATGCTTTTTCCAACTAAAGTTTTTTTCAAAGGACACAAATTTTAAATTAAAACACAAACATAATGATCAAGAAAATGATTTATAAAAATAACTTCTTAAGCGTTTTAAGGAAACATTTAATTAAATATGTAATTAATTATTTAGATAAAATAATGAATTAAAAATAAGTAATAGTAAATATTTTTTTTACCGAACATGAATGTATCTGAAATAGATGAGAAGATTTTTATTTTTATAACTTATTTTTTTCTTCTTATGAAAAATGTTTTTGTTTTAAATTTGAAAAATTACTTTTAGTAGAACTAATTTTAATTTTTTGGCAAAGCGAAAATGCAGTTTTTTTATTTATATCACTATAAATATATTCTTTTTTCAAAACTTTATTGCTGGAAGCTTGTTAATTTATATTTCCAATAATAGTTGTAGTTATACATTACAAAATTTCAGTCATCTTCATACTTTTCCAACTCAAGGAGTTTTGAAAACACTTTCTATGAAGAAACGTATATAATATTTAAGATATTTTTTCAACACAGTGGCAATTCAAAACTATTTTTAAAATTAATATAAAATATTTTCCCTTATTTTCTTATTACTGTTAAGGCTAATAAAATGAAGACTTGAAATCAGAATAGTTGTAAGCTAAAATTAAACACCATTTCTCTCACGTCCGAAAATTAGATGGTGTAATATTCCTTTACAGAGCTAAGAGATAAGTGCTAAGATGACCTACGAGTTAAATAATTATTGTCAGTGCAGTATGAATTTCATAGATTTCTATTTCCTACTGTTAATATAAGAGAACTTTTGAGAAGAAAAGTTGTTATATCAGTTGTTGACTTTGACAGTTAATATTTCAAAATTACAGGAAGATAAGCCATATTTAGTGGTTTTTATCGGCAGTACAAAGAAACTGGTGAGAAATAATTGAATCCAATACTAAATTTAAATGTTACTATTTATATTTGAGTTACTGTGGAAACAACAATATAATGTATGTGTATATTGTTTTTTCAATAAAACAATATAATATATATTTCGTATATTTCAAAAATGTTAACCAAAATGGCTTTTATAAATGTTTTAAGTTTATGAATTCCTATTTTTTTTTAACAAATTGAATATTTCTTTTGATTTTATATATCATATGTTTGTCATAAGAAACTTTAATACTTATTTAAATTTTTAATTTGGATTTAATTGAGAAATGAGTGTTGAGGTGGGGGAAAATAGTGTTTGGTACATAAAATTTAAAATCAATGTAATGATTAAGATTTCATAAAAGTTCCCGCACCGGTATATAAATATGTAAATAAGAAAAACAGTGCAAAATTTGAGGGATTTTGTATAAATGGTTTTATATTAAATATTTAATTTATTCCTTGCATATTTTTATAGCTATTTTATAATAACAATCTATTTCCAAAAATCATGATCAGAAAATTATAACACATTATACATAACAGTGCATCCATTTTCCTGTTATTTTTTTCTTTCCTTCGGTGCATGGCATAAGCGTCTTTCATTTGTAATGGGAACAAATAAGTAATTTATATTAGGTTGGGGAAAAAGGTATCCATTATTATTTCGGTAGAACTCTGTAGTGATCGCTATCTCGTGAGGTATCTATCAAACAATTTCAAATTTATGCTCATTGGAAAGGTGACATTTGACACTAAAATATTCTCTTGTGGTTTTTTGTTTGATTAATTCAGTTATGAGTACAAGGTTTTAAAAATAAAGGACAACAAACAGAAAATTCGATACATTTTAGTTTTTCTTTTATAATGGCGAAAATGCTAACCAGGTGGCTAAAATTGTGAAAGGTGTTTATTGTCCTATATATGACTGTTACAACTAGTTATGCACAATTTTCCCCAACCTAATACTTTAAAGAGTTGGATTTTAAACATAAACAGAATAATTTCAAAGTGTGTAAAACATTTTATTCATCTTAAAATAAAAAGCAAGAGTTCACTTATTTCAATTACATGAAGAACTATTTAATATTATTTAATACAGCAAGTTTGATGGATTTTAAATAACCCTTTTAAAAATACTTTTATTTCTACTATCACTCAAAAAAACACAGATTTAAAACAAATTTTATTTTTAAAGAGTAACTGTAACTATTTATATCTTTCAGATTTTTCAGAGACATGGTAAAACATAAAGGTCCGGTACCTTAATATTTTACTGCATATTCAAATAATTTTGTAAGACATAATTAAAATGAACAAAAAAATTTGCAGTTTTCATTTTAGCAAAATTCTCAACATTATTGTGAAAAAGTTTATTGGAACAATTTGCTATAGTTATCTTTATGTGTATTATTAAATATTTTATTTGTTATAATTAATTTAGTTTTTTAAATTCATAATACTAAATACACATTTAGCATTTTTAAAAATAAGAAGAAAAATATTTTGCACCATATGCAAACAATTAATGACTTGTTGGCCAATATTTGATAAAAAAAATTATTCGTAAGCAAATAACAATATTTTCCAGCAAGGAGAAAGAAACATAGAAAGCAGTTATAAAAATTTTATTAGAACTATTATTTACTTTTTTAATCACAATTATATTATTTTGTATATAGCAGATTGTTAAAGAAGGAGTTGGCGATTCCAAGTCTAATATATAATTTATGTAATTCAGTGCAAGGTGTTTTTTAATATCAAACTATATTCATTTGTCAAACTATCTATTAAAAGAAAGTGTTATTATTAATATTTATTGTGATTTTCATTGCCATGGGTACCAAAAAATGAAAAATCTTTATTACCATGGAGCTTAAAAGAATATTTTTTTTTGTAAAGGTTATAATTTAAAGTTCAAAATGTTATTTAGTGATTCCTTTGTCTCGATAGTTAGAAATTAATACACAAGTAGCATTGTTTCATGCTTATACTATCATAGATGTTTAAAATTGCTAAATGAAATCTGCCTCCGTAAAACATTTTTTACTGTTACTCATAGTTTCTATTTACTTGAATACTGCTTTTGATAAAAATTAATATGTATTTTAAGTTTATTTATCATGATTAAATGAAAATTTATCGTATGAAATTTCAGTTTAAAAATTTAGTAAACATACTGAAGAGGAAAAAAGCACACACTAAAGTTTTAATGATATATATAATTAAATCGAAATAAGGAAATATATTTGTTTCATAACTTCAGTTTTTAAGATTGCTGTTCAAGATGCAATTTATTTTAAATCATGTTTCTTACATAATTTTAATTTAAAATTTTATATAATTTAAAAATTAAATTCGTTAGCACATAAATTAAAATGAAATTCATTATTTTTTAACTTTGCTTATTGCAGTAAATGAATCAATTCGAAAATTTGAATTTAAAAATAAAATAACATTACAGTTGTACTTTCAGTTACATCTTCCTCTTTGAAGTATTCAAATTAAACAATTACAATGGATTTAAAAACTTCTTTTTACTGTAAATTAAAGTTTCATTGAAGATTACGTAAAATTTTGTTTGGTTACTTTTGGTTTGTGCAGTATAATAAATGAAAAGGATGTTCGTTATTTTATTTTTACTATTTAAAAATTATAATTTTTGAATAGTATTACACGTTAAACTTTATATTTATATATATTAAAATATATGGTTCTAGTTCCTACATAATACAAATATATGCATAATGTACATACATACACATATACTCTCAGAAAATAATTAAAGTTTACTTATGTCTGAAATAAAAAATAATTACTTTTATCACAAATATCACTTTTTTATTTTTAAACAATTTAATTTTACAGATAAGCAGGTTCCTTAAATTTTTCTACAAATTATAAATTTCGTAATACAGACCTTTGATAAAATCCTATTGAAAAAATATATGTATAATAAATATTTATAGTTATAAAGTTAAAAATATATAAAATGAAAATATTACTAATCAAAAATATAATAAGGTGTAAACATAAATAACATTCTTTTCAACTAATGAATTTTAGCAAACATTCGAAGATAAGTAAATTAAAATTATTTCTAATTGTATTTTGCACATTTTTAACAAAACTGAAATTTGGATACATCATAGAGAAAATATAAATATTCATAAAACAAATAAATTAATCAGAGTTTTAACAAAGATTACATCTAAATATTAAGTATTTGTTATCATTTACCCAAAATATTTCACATTTTATTTATTGTAAAATACTATATATACTAATAAATCTATAATTTCAAATGCGATTACAGCTATAGCTGATGAAAGTTTCTTTTTCTTAAATTTATCCTGTTCTATTTCATATATGATAGGATTTTTGTTACAGAATATTATTTAAATGTAAATAATAATAGAATTATAAGAAAAATGTAAACAAAGTTATATTTCCTCTATTACAATGAATAATGAAAAATTTTCATCATTAATAACTAAATTTATTAACTTTGTTATTAATATAAGTAAGAAAGCATGTGCAAGTAATTAACATCTGGCATTAATATTTGAAATATATACTTTTAATACAATTGGTAGGAAAATTAACTTTGAGAATAAGATCTATACGAACTATTAGTAAAAATTAAATTAACAGAAGATTTAATTAAGTAATTAAATATATTTTGAATAGTGAAAAAGACTGAATTTATGTAAAAAATTTGAAAGCATTTGCTAAAGAAATGGAACAATGTAATACAGTGGTAAAACGATATAATAATTTCTGTTGTAGAATTTAATTTCTACATATTAACTGACTATCAATTAAATTAAAAAATATTGAATGAAAGATTTCCAATCATTGAATAGTTAAATTGATAAAACTGCTTAAATTAATACACATTTATTTGAAAAGTTTTAAAGACTTAATAAGAGGTTGTTTTTTTTTTAAATTTGTCCATTCTAAATGAATTATAAGCAAATTATTTCATAGGCTTTCAAATATTACAAGCTAGTACAGTGTTGATTGACAATTGATTTAAGATATTTACCATATTAAATGTATTTTATTTATGGTGACTTCTTTTTGTGGATTGTTCTAGAGATTCTGGTACTTCCTTATCACAGTTGTTTTTCTTTAAGTAGGCTAGAATATATTTCACATCAACATTGTTGATTCGGTCATCGTTAATAAGATGTGCAACAACGGAAGTCGCCATATCTACATATTCAGGTTCTGGCAATGGAATTTCTCCTGCAGCAACTCTACAAACAGAATTTTTGACGCATTCTTCACAATCCATGGATTTTGTAAACTGAAGTACACTTCCCAACACGGCATCCAAATCTTCATTCAAACGTCTAGCATCTTTCTTGTTGGTTGCTGTTGTTTGAATTGGTTGTGCTGGTGGATTCAAACTTGTTGCCATGAACTTCATGAGGACTGGTACAACAGCAGCTGTAACGATAGACAATGGGATAATGGCAGCAGCTATCATGGGTTTTTCCTCGACGAACTTTGTAAGAAATCCTCCTTCTTCTTTATCATTATTTGCACCATTCATAGAGGCAATGTCACTTTGAGATGGACCACTAGGAAACTGGAATCCACCCTTGAATGAAGGTTGATAAAACGTTTGTCCCTTGTTATTAAATCCAAATGGTGGATAATTATTAACTTTATAGATTGGGTATGCTTGTGATGGCTTTCCTTTTTGAAGATTAGGTAAATTATCATCAATTCTGTCGTCATTATTATCACCTTCATCTCCATAACCGCTTTTATCAGTGTTGAAATATTTATCATATGTGCGGCCTGAACGATTTGATTCAGTCTTCTTCATAACATCCGATGTTTCTAAAGCGATGCATTTGTAGAGAGAAACACTGATCAAAAACAAAACTGAGTAGAAATAATTCATTGCGGAAGGCTGGTCGATGAATGAGTTCTTGCTTCAAAGGGATTCAAAAGGTAAGTAGTAATGAATGAGATTATCTCATCCCTTTTTATACTCTCAAAGAGAATATTCTGGGTATCATATTACTTTTAGTGTTCCTATAACAGCTCGCGTGACATTCAACTTTCGCTGTCATTCTAAATTCCACGGGAAAAAAACTGCATAAAAATCTATGTGGGTCTCGTAAATACAAACTGCCACTTTTTATTTCTACCTCCAAAAAATATTATTTTATTTGTCATTAAACTAGATTAAAGGAGAAAGCAAAATGGTTTTTCACTCATATTTTTAGTTTAATTTACTAAATAATATTATCATATATTTAATTATGTAAATAACACATTATAATTTTTATAAAAGATGAAATTTGTATAAAGACAACTTCCAAAATGTTTTATTTTTATTTTTTAGTTTCTTATAAATATTCCAGCAGTTTACACTAAACATTTTTAAAATAAGTTTTTTTATTTATAAATAATTTAAAAACTTTATATTATGCACAATTTTCTCTAAATGCAAAATTACATATATATTATATAAAAATTAAAGAAAATATAATATTTAATAACGTAATTCAAAGTAAAGTTTATAATTTAAATGATAATTTTAAATTTTTCTTTAAATGTTAATAATAATCAAATACATGTCTAAGTTTATCATTAATTATGTTTCACATCACTTGTCATAGATGAATTAATCTCCTAATTCTAAAAACAAAGTGGATGGAATTTAATTTCAAATAAACATTTTAAAGTGGTAACTGATAATTTGATTTAAATAAATTTATAAGTTCTGTGTTTGCTAATTTTTATGTAATTGTTATTTGTAATGTAAAAAAAAAAAGAATCTATACTTTAATCTTTTAGAAAGTGTCCGAAGTGTCAATGCAGTGTAAGCTTTTTGGGTTGCTGTTGTACTTCCATGCTCAATAAAGTTTTATATTTCCTAATGAATAAATCAGGAAATGCTTAAACTTCTTTGAAATTATAGACTCTTTCTAGGAGATTATAGAATAATGTTGTATCATTTTTCCAAGTATCAGTGATGATATATTTTTAAGCAAATAAATTTAACTCTATTGTATATAAAAAAAACAGATCTGGAATTATCTATACTTCAATAGCATGAATTCGCAAATGAGCTGGTATTTCTGTGATGTTTTAGTATGTTTGAAAAAGAGGAAAATCTTTAATGGTAGATTACTCATAGGCACTGTTTTCCCAATCCGGATTTTGTCCTCTGAATCTCTGGTTCAGAATTATCCGCGTAATTATAAGTACAATAATGTAATTTATATTTTTTTCAAAGTTCTGCACTTGAAACTGTGCCTTGTTGCATTTTTTCATCAGCTAATATAATTCAAAGTTTGATAATTATTCCTTTTGAAGTTCATTTTTCAAATACATGTTACTACTGCGAAAATCATTAGGAAATTCACTGGGGTATTCAAACTGGTAAAAGACTGAATGAAGTGTGTTTGTAAATCACCATTTTTAAAATAATGTTTTTATGAACTATGTGTGCATACAATAATACTTAAAAAATATTTCCCGTTTCATTAAGTAAATTCTTTGATTGTGTTTATTTAGCCAGCAAAATATTCAAATAACTTTTTAACTTTAATTCTATACTTATTTCACATTTGTGGTATGAGGATGAAGTTTCTTTTTTTTCCATAATTACTTATTCTGTTACTTTTATTTGAGATACATACCAATATAGTGTCATTCATTAAATCAATTCAAATAAAGGCATTAATGCATTTGTTTATATACTGTGAAAGTAAAAAATAATTGAAAATTAAGTGTAGATTATTATCAATAAAATTATCATTATAAAACATTAAAAAATATATAATTTATTAATGAAATACAATTGTAAAAATATATTTTAAAAGTAAACCCTTTTTAGATAACATATCATATTTAATTCATTCAAAGTATTTATATTTGTGGTTAAACCTATGCAAATCGTTTCATAACTTTTTAAATACTAAAATAGCAATTTGTTGTTTATTTAATTGACTCTGATTATTTTTGTGATCATTTTTGCAAAATTTATTTGTTTTCCGGAGTATGTTTTATGCAATTATTATTAAATCTATAGAGCGTTATAATACTTAAAGTTATTACTGAATTAAATTCAGATGGTTTTTGATTTTCATATTTTTGCACTGAAATAAAATATCATGTAAATATTCTTAATTTTGAATGAAGTTAGATAACATGCTTTCAAATCACGTTCAAAGCTTAAAATAGTTTAATAGATAAAGAATATTTATTAACTTATGATATATATATATATATATATATATATATATATATATATATATATATATATATATATATGTTT
>JAPDSC010143846.1:13486-29247 GCA_026290005.1 Latrodectus geometricus
AAAGTCCGAAATCTGGAGAATGTCGACATTCGCTGTTGAATGTCAACATTCACGTAGTCGCTTGGTGTATGTCCAAAATATTTGCTAGATATCCTCATTTCTCACTTACACCGGCAAATGTCGACATCCACAATGCACTAATGGTGAATCTTGAATATGCGTTTCATCTCTCCGTATCCGGAGAGGAGAAATGCAGATTTGCATTTTCTTATCTTTTCGCCTCTCTGTTGACCTTGTGTTCCAGCAAAACACAACGTGCTCTAGGCCGCACCTCTTTGTTGACGTTGCCTTCTGTTATCTCCTTTTCGAGCTCTTTAATCATCTTTTCAAATTCCACCAAAGCTTGTCTGTGATTGTCGACATATACCGGCGATGGTCCGAAAGTGCAAGAAATGTAATCAATTGTACGGTCTTTCACCAACGTTTTTGGTATGTGTTGACATTCACCGGTGAATGTCGACATTCTCTGATTTCGGTCTTTCACGGTAACATATATATATATATATATATATATATGATTTTAAACTATGGGGTCATATAAAGAGTAAGTACATGCTATTGAATTGCAAATAGACAAGTATATCATCTTGAGATATTTTATTACATAATTGTTGTTGGATTTTTTAGAGGTATTGGAAACAGAATTTGATAATTTTTTTAGTAACTTTAAATATATTTTTGTTCACACAAAGAAAAAACAACACTAAAAAGATTTGTGAAATAAAAAAGCTGGGTAAATGGTATATTATTCTTTTGAATAATGTGAATAATATTAAATTAAAGTCGTAATTATAAAATAAGCATATTGCATTTAGTTTTAAAATTAAGAACTTTTCTCAGCGATAAACAATTTAAATAATTAGGAATAATAAGCAATTTTTATGCTCCAAGTTAGATATTAAATTTATTTGTAATTAAATGAGACTAATTTTCTGATAATTTTAAGATTTATAAATACATATAACATACACACACATAGATGTCACTGAAAATAATCACTGCATAGGCCTAAATAGGTTATTTTATTCTGATTCTTTTTCAATTTCACATTTGTATACAATATTATTATAATTGATCTTTATTAAATTTAAAATAATATCAAAGTGGAAAATACTACCAAAAATTCCTTTTCCTTTATATTTTAAAACTGATCATCTTTCAGACTTCATATTTATTCTTTCTCATATTATGTAAATTCTGATCATCTCAATAACAGTTAATTATTCTATATTTAAATAAAATAAAATTCCCAAAAATGTGCAAAAAATTGCATTTTATTTGAAATTAGGTAATTTGTTTCTTACATTTGTGCCTGTAAAATTATAGAAAAGAACACTTTGTACAAACTATCAAAAACACTAATATTTGCTTAAATAAAAATAAAGGAAATTTTTTAATTCATAAAAATGCATAATTTTTCCTTTTTTTTTTTCAAATTTCAGCGCTAAACAATCAAACTAATATTTTGAACAAAAAGAGATAAATTTGAACTTATCAGGTATTAATTGAGAAATTATAAATTTTCTTTGGCTTGGATTTTGAAATTAAAAATTGTTACTGCTAAAGGAAATTAATTTCAACATTTTCAATTGTGATTATCATCTTACAGTTGTAAATATGCCTATAATTTAATCACACTGTTTCAAAAACACGTAAAAGAAGCTTTGTTCTATTTTTAGTCAAATAAAATTATTCGTCAGCACAAGTAAATCTACAACTTTGTTTTCCTCTGAAATAAAAACATTGAATATTTTTTAAAAAAAATACTCATGATAATGTTAAATGGTTTCGGGAAAAAAATCTAGTAGAAAATAAATAAATAAACGAATCTCTTATTGAGTAATGTTAAATGATATTTGATTAAAATATGATATGATATGATAATAATATTTAAATAGTTAAGATGATCAGTCTTGAGGTCGGTAAAACTAGTTTAAGATAATTTTGAGAAAGTTTTAATTTGTAATTTACTGAAAAATATGCATGCGACTTAAATTTTTGAAAGATGCTTTACATAGTTTAAGGAAACACTTTATATAATCTGTAAACAATTTATAGGTTAAAAACATGTGAGCTTATTTTAAATTCTATTTAGCATAATTATATAATAAATGTTGCATGTGTGATTAAGATTTCTTTAGTACTTAAAAAAACAGTTTTTTTTTAGCAAAAATATTATTGATTTTAACAACTTTACTGTATAATATAGCTGTTAGCATATGCTTTAAGACATCAATAAGAAAACATAGTATATTATTTGAAATAACATTCTTTCTGTAACACATGGAACTAATTATCAATATTGCGAAATATTTTTGTATAAATAATTTTAAATGTGTAACTGCGAATTATAAATAAATATTTTGTTGTTTAATTTAATAATATTATTAAAACCCTCCGCTTTTATTTAAATTTAATTTTGATATTGATGTGATTTTCTCAAATCAAATATGGGAATTTAACCAAACAGATTCGATTAAAAGAAACTTCAGAAAAAAGTTTGAAATGTATTCAATATTTTGACTCAACACTGAAATATTTTAAGTTAAACGTAAAAAAAGTTTCAAATCAAGAAATATTATAATTCAAGCAATTTATGAAAGTGATTTCCTGTGTTTGTTAGAAGTTTACAGTATAAAATGTATTATTTTACTAATATAATATTAATAATTTCCTGTTTCACTGTAATTATTAACAGTAATTTAATTATGAAAATATTATTAAATGAATGATGGAATGTGTAAAAATAAAAATATATTTTTAATTGTAACCATTAAAGTAATTCAATCGTATTTTATGTTACAAATAATTATATTTATTATATTCATTCCAAAATAAACTCAGTTATTTGAGTTTATATACAGTATACATTTTTAAAGACAATTTTGTTTATAAAATTACATTAGAACTCTATATTATACAAAATATAACTTTTAAATTATACAGAAAATCTTAAATTATGTAAATAAAAATCACTATTTTTGATTGATAATTCTATTTTACTCATGAATGTATTTACATTAGAGAAGAGTGTTTTGTCTTTGTTCAGCACTATTGCACAACGTGTCACAGTTTCCTTCATTTAAACAATCCAAATAATTTTTTGCACCAATCTCATTGAGCCAATCATCCTTAATAAAATGCATAATGGCAGAGGTAACTTTTTTAAGATACTCAGATCCAATCAAATCAGTTTCAACAACCTTGCAAACAGATTTTTGGAAGCATTCCTTAATGTCCAAATCTCTTGCAAATTGTGAAATGCTTTCCAGTACATTTTCCAGATTTCCATCAACATTCCTGGCATCTTTCTTGTTTGTTGCAGTAATTTGCACTGGTTGAGGTTGAGGTGTTAAGATGGTCATCACGTAATTCATAAGAACAGGTACTGATGCAGCAAAGGCAATAGATAGAGGGATGATTGCTGCTGCTGCGAGAGGTTTTTCTGTCACAAGTTTTGAAAGGAATCCTTCTTCTTCCTCTCTTTTATCCTTCAGACCATTCATCATACTAAGCATTTGGTTTGGGTACCAAACATGAGAACCACTTTGCTTGAAACCACTTGGAAATGCATTGCCTCCCTTGAACGATGGTTGATAGAATGAGTATCCCTTGTTGCTAAATCCATATTGCTGAGCATTGTAACTGTTATAACCAGAATAGTCCTGAGGTGGCTGCCCATTCTTATTTTCTAGAAGATAATCATCAACTGTGTCTTCATCATAACTGCTTTTGTCATCGTATGAAGTTTTTTCAATTTTAGGGAATTTATCATAAGTCCGACCAGAGCGAATCAATTGAATCTTGTCAAAATCATCTACTGGAAACATTTCTACTGCTGCACATTTGTAAATTAAAGTATTAGTTAAAATTCCGATTACGTAAAAATATTTCATTGGTTCTTGAGGGATTTTTCAGTTCCAAGCTAGAATGCAAGGATAGCAAGCTAGGATAGGTAAGCAAATAATGTAGACAGTGGGGATGTTTGGCACTTTTTATATATTTAAGTCACATTCTATATTTCACAGTATGTATATTTATTTATATGTCTCGTGGAGTGCCTGCGTGACGCTCTCTTTACAATGCCTTATTTTTGTTGTATTTGGTGTCATTCTCAAAGCAAGTGTGATGAAAAATAATGTTTTTTTATGTTTTGTGAAAAAAGTGTGTTTTTTCTCATCCGTGACCTAACTCAAATATAACTTATCTCTCGAAAGAATTTTTTGCAAAACTTTACATTTATCAATTTGGACATTAAATTTCTTTTCTTCTGTCATATTGACATTAGTTATAAATCTGAAATACTATCTAAATTTAACTACGTAAATAATGCGCTGAATAATACAAAATAGGATACTGCAACATTATTTATAAAATTAAAATTATAAAGATTAATCAAATTTTTTTTAAAAAAGCTAGTTTATTTCTAATTTTTTATGGAAAAAAATTATTTAAAAATAATAAGTTTCATCAAAAAATGTTTTATTAAATAATTTTAAAATTGAAAGGTATGATGTTGAATTTATAAGTAGATTGTCTAGAAAATTAAATAACTAACTATATAATTTAAATATTCAATATTGCCATATTTCATTCATAATTTTTTTTTTACTTTTTAGCGTTAGCTTTCAAAATATCTTATCAAAGGAGGATATTCTATATCTTAATAATTTAAAAGTTTTTTTTAAAAAAGCATATTATTATACTCTTTTTGCTTTATTATACTTAACAAAAATGTTATGAATATTGGATTAAAATATAGTTTTTCATTATTTATATACTTGCAAAATTAAATTTAAATAATATAATGTCAATTACCCAAACAAACGTATTTTTATGTTACAATCTTATTACTTGTATGATTTGAATATACTTTAAAATAGCTTTTATTATATATCATTGGAAACCTGGTTTGTTAAATCTATTGCAGGATAAATTATTTCGTTTTATTTCGAACAATTAGTTGTATAATATTAAAATATTATACAGATAATTGAAAATATTAGATAATTAAACATAGCTAATATTATAGATATTGAATTAAATAAAGCCAAAGGAACTTAAAAATTATTTCCATATTTTTATATCAGTAAAATAGTCTTAAAAGAAAAAATATATAAATAAAATTGATATAACTTATGATAAAAATATCGCTGCACATAAAGTAATAGTCGGAGTTTCCATATATTGGTGGTTGTCTATTGCATACTATGGCAGAAACTTTGGATTTCGTCCAGAAAAATAACATAAAAGATAGGTCAACAATCTTTTTAAGGTTGTAAGAAATCTTTTCTATTATTTGGAAACTATATATATAAAAGTTTTTCTTTTTGCTGAAAACATTTATTCCTTTTAAATATATCACAGGATAAATAATATCCCTCTGTATTTTTGGCAAAAATGTATTATTTATTCTGTGATTAATGTGATGTATAAATTTAACAATATTCAATGTATTTACAACGCAATATGAGACAATTAAAAACATATTATTTGAAACTTTAGGTAGCAAATTAGTTATATATATATTTACTTATTTATTTATCATTATAATAGTATATTTATTATTATAACTTTTGGCACTGTTTAAGTTGTTCAAACAAATATTATTTATGCTATTTTATATTTTGTTTTGTATATATTTGTTTAATGTATTATTAACAGCTTGTTTCTAGACACAGAATATGAAATCATAATTTTTCAACCCATGACAGCATTTAACTACGAAAATCGATACAGTCTTACGAAGAAAACTGAAAATATTATGAAGTTATAATAACAGTTTTACCATTTTAAGGAAGTAAAACTGATCTTATGTATAACACAAATAAATCTTTTAAATGGGAGTATTAAATTATGGTATCTGAGAACTAGTTCCATTACTTATAATAACCGAGATCAAACATTTGTGTAATAGGGATTAAAAGGTTCTTAAAAATTAAAGTAAATATATATTTAAAACTGCATGAAATTATTGATTCAAAATTCAATATAATAATTTCTTAAATTGTACACCAGTACTATAAATACAAACAAACAAAGTTTGTAGAAATGAAGAATATAGAAGTTAGAAGTCCAAAGTTGCCTCACATGAAAACAAAACTACCACATTTCAAATGTAAACAGAAAAAAATTAAACGTTATGAATACATAAATAAATAATAAAGTCTATACTACATAAAGTGAAATTTTTTTCATGTGGTATAACGTATAATCCACAGATTATACTTTTTTCGTCTTTAATTATACGTTTTACCACATATATTTCATAGTTATATATGCGCAATATTATTATGAAATTTTAGATATTATTTCTTTAATATTTCCTTGAATTTTTAAGATCTTCATTAGTTATAAATAGCATTCTGTTACTTTTTTACAGATTAAAATATTAAAACATTATATAAGAAATCGCTAAGAATTTGCTAATTAAACCAAAGTTATTTCTTGATATTTAAGTATTTTATTTTTTATCGTTGTGATGTTTTATTATTATACTCTTGGCTAAATGATGTTGATAAACCCCTGCTAAAAAATCTTTGATTTAAACATAATTTCCAACATCCAGGAAAATCTACTACTATTGTGATTCAAGATTTATATCACGTACATAAATATATTAATCTTAATCATTATATGAAAGTATCAAAAGAAAAGATTTGAAAAACATTTATTTTATTTAAAACAAAACTAACAATTTTTGTTCATTGTCATTTTATATAATAACT
The DNA here is from genome assembly GCA_026290005.1 of Latrodectus geometricus. NCBI lineage: Eukaryota > Metazoa > Arthropoda > Arachnida > Araneae > Theridiidae > Latrodectus > Latrodectus geometricus. The sequence continues at coordinate 20,215 of JAPDSC010143846.1, forward strand.
ATTCATTATGCATTTATTTAAAAAATAATTGCAATTAAGTTATAAACTTATTTATGAAACAAAATAAAAGGTTAACAAATAGTTTATAAGTAAACTCAATTATCATTTTTCGTATGTTATTGCACTTGTAAGAACAACTAAATACCAAAATGCATTTCAAATATGAAAAACAATGAAACTTTACTGTAAAATATATTAAAGGATGAAGAAAAAAATAATTTTCTCATTTTTGATATTATTTTTATATTTTCCATTTTTTTTTCAATCCTAAAGTTTTTAAATTATTACATGAATGAAATATCAAAATGAAAGATATTAATAATAGTTTTTTATGTTTTATTTGGTTATAAATAGAACTATGCTACATCCAGTACATTTTCTGTGAATTGTACAAGTGAATATTCAGTTAAAAAACCCATCAATAAGAATTTGTCGATTTCTTAAATTAATTTGGAGTTTCATTCATTGGTAAAAAAAAAAAAAAAAAAAAAAAAAAACTAAAAGTTCATTGATAAAATATCTTTGTAATATTGTAATTATTACATTTTAGTGTTTGCATTTAAATAAATGTAGCATGGAATAAGCGTTTTTGCAGCAAAATATATTATACTATTATCTCTGAGAAATAGAGTTTCCGCAAACTTGTAACTAAGAATTAGAATAGATGTTTTTTAAAGAAACATAAAAATTATATGGAAATGTGTATAAAAGTTTGAAGAGGTGTTTTCCTGTAATGGCACAGTCAATGTATAAATAACTACGATTTTCCACTGGATGGAACAACATAGAATGATAAATTGTTTAAATGAAGGAGAAACTCATATGCGGGAGTGAGAATAGTAAAATAAAACAAAAGGTCATTTGAATATTGAAATATTGATGTATGCACACACAATTCCATTTTAATATTGAGTAAATCAATAGTAGTGTTTTATGGTAGAGTGTTTGATAGTTTTAATTATAACTTCGATTAAAACATTATATATTTAAGAAACACTATTTATAAAATTAAGAAGTTATGTTTTCATGTTTGAACAAATTAAATATGAGTATTTAATTACTGTTTCAGATTTATATCAGATTCCGAAATTAGGATAAAATTATAAAAAATAAATGCATTATATTATTATTTGTTTCATAATATAAATAAAGGAAATTTAAAAATGGCAAAAAATTATTCTTTAGAAAGCAACTGTGTGTTACTTAAACGTTTTTGAAGTATATTTAAATTCTCTTTTTATTCTCTATATTAATAAATATACAGTACTTAAGAACTTTACAAATAAAATGAAATTTATTAAAAATGAAATATTTATTAATTTAAAATAAATTCGTACTTTATTCATATAAAAATTGCCAATTCTATACTCTCAATGGTTATAGGAAATTTTGATTGATGAATGAATTATTGATACTACATTTTATTTTAGTTTTGTATGAATGTGTCATGGTTTAAAATCATTTGGTTTAAAAAATTAGTTATCATGCTAAGAAATATACTTAGCATGTTAATATACCAATATGAATGAAACAGGTAAACAATAAATTTTCCAGTTCCATGTAAAGCTGAATGTAGTTTGAGGGTAAATAAATTTAGAGTAATGAAGAATATGAGAATATTTAAATTTTCAAATTATAATGTATATAAACACTATACTAAAACTCTTAACTTTGATAATAATAATGATTTTAGCAAGATTTTAAAATTCTTAAGCATTTATACATATTTTATACATTTTATAGCAAACAATTTCGTACATAACTGTGTACAATAATGAATAAATTCTTAAATTTGAATGCTTGGTTAGTTACATCTTAAATTTGAATATTTGATTATAAGTAAATAGTTAGCACAAGTAAATATTATTAGAGTTTATATAATATATAAGGATTATATTGATAGAAAACATTGAAAAAATGCAACTACTTATGAAAAAAAAAATATAATTTGTCTTCGATTATCACTTAATGATTCTTATGTGTAGATCATGCTCTGAAATTTTGTGAAAATCTATTAAATGATCATTAAGTAATAAAATTTTATCTAATAATAAATACAATATTTTTAAGAAAATATGCTTGATTATCTATAATCATTATGCGAAGAATGAAAAAAAAACATTTTTGAAGTATACAATATTTATTCAGCTTATGATATAAAATAAAACGGAAATAGGATGGTATAATTTAAAGTTTTAAAAACATGACAGAAAGTAATCTTTAAGGAAGTATAATAGAGTATTCAATCAAAAGTTTAATTAAAATATTTATAAAATCAATATATTTTCAGCAATTAATTGCTTAATAAAAAATATTGTTTCTAAATTTCAGAAATCAACATAAAAATCTTGACTTTTGATCGTTGTGTACGTGCCATTGATAATTTTATCACAATTAGTTTCATTAAAATGGGTTAAAAAGTGGTTCACATCAATTTTCTTAATCCGTTCATCCTTAATCATATGAGCAACAACAGAAGTGGCCATGTCTATGTACTTGGATTCTGGCAATGGAATTTCTCTTGCGGCAACTCTACAAATAGACTTTTTGAAACATTCTTCACAATCTAAGGATTTTGCAAACTGAACTATATTCTCAATTATAGAGTCCCAATCATCATTCACACTTCTTGATTCTTTCTTATTGGTCGCCGTAGTCTGAATTGGTTGAAATTGTGGAGTTAAGCCTGTAGTCATGTAGTTCAAGAGTACTGGTACGACTGAAGCCATGACAATAGAGAGAGGAATGATGGCAGCTGAGATAGGCTTTTCCGAAACAAATTTAGAAAGAAATCCTCCTTCTTCTTTGTCATTCTTCTGACTATAGAAAGAAGCCATGTCACTAAATTCAGAGCCGCTGTGAAACTGGAATCCACTCTTCAAAGAAGGATGATAGAAGGGATAGGCTTTGTGGCTGGATCCAAACTGTGGGTAATTGTTGACTTTGTAGTTTGTATTTGGTTGTGATGGTCGCCCTTTATTCTTTAAGTTTGGTTGATATTCCTCAACTCTATAATCATCATCATCACCGTCGTCACCATAGGCACTTTTATCTGTTTTGAAGAAGTTATCGTAAGTACGGCCAGCTCGAGTCAACTCAGTCTTCTGATTAATATCCGACTGGAAGTTTTCTACGGCTATGCATCTGTAGAAAATAGCATGCATCAAAAACAAAAACGCGTATAAAAAATTCATTACTTAGTGTTTTCGGAGGGAAGTTGCACTCAAAAGGTATACAACAGTGAATGGTAATTCCAATAGACTGATTACTACTTTTTATACTAAAAATTCATGTTCTACATGCTACGCATAACTTTTATTTATCATGTCTATGAAACAACTCACGAAATTCACTTATTATAAATCATTCTTTTGAGGTAAATAATGTCAATATTAGCTTGAGAGTTATCCGATATGTGGTATTTTTGAAGTTTATTTGTTCATGACCTGAATGAAAGGTAGTAAAATAACGAATTTATTACTTATTAACTATATTGTATATATATATATATATATATATATATATTTATTTTATTTTATTTTTATGATTTTCCAAATTGTAAAATCAACTAATAATTATTCATTTTAATTTTATTTTCATAAGAAAAAATATATAAGTTGTACCTTTTCACTAACAATTTTCCCAAACTATTTTTAAAAATATTCCATAAAAAAGTATTTAACTTCTTACAAAGCAAATATTATTAATGAACTACAATGTAGAACTTCAAATTATTCATTCAATAAATGTTTTTATCTAAATTGAAGAATAATATTTATATAGACATTTCAAATATGTCTCGTTTCTACTTGATATGTTTTACTGAAAATGAATTGATTAGGGTATAATATAAATTTAATTTAATTTTTATTCTTTTATTATAAAATTTTTGTCAAAATATTTACTAATATAATGCTTTCTCTATTTTTCTAATCTACAGGCACATCGCAAAAATTAAAATTGGTCATACTTCACAATATTAGATAGTAAAATACACAATTTTTAATTAAAGTTGATGGAAAGTAGATCAAGGAAAAATTTGAAACCTAAAGTTACTAATGATCACGCTATTAGGATGATTATATTTTATTCATACATTTATATTACTTTTATAAATATTTTTATAATACTTATTAAATCATATTTTTATAGCGTGATATTTAACTCGTTTAATTAAAAAACTTTTAAATTGTAATGACAAAAATGAATATAATTTAAATATTTGGTACTAACTACAAATATTTTTTTTTGAGTTAATGAATAATGCAAGCAAAATTGATGAACAGCTAATTTAACTATTATTTTATTACAATATTTTAATATTGTAATTATTATAATAATCATTGCAATATTTCAATACTAGAATATTTGTTCTATTAAATTACATCCATTTAATCAAATGAAATAAAAAAAAACATCCTGTATACATAAATTTTGCATTGTTTTTAAAAGCATTAGTTTAAAAGTCAGTTTAAAAACATTCACTTTGTTGATAAAATAAATATTTTCTTGATAATTCGATTAATTATCTTTAAAATATTTTTAAAACCCAGAGTTTGAAATCAATACTTTTGTTATAGCTATAACATAAATCTCTTTTTCACTTCATCTAATAGATTTTAAATTTTCATGATCATTATCCATCTTTATGTTTAGTTTAGTATCTAATTAAATTTTGAACAATGAAAAAAGGGTTTTTCCATTTATTATTGTAAATACAAAAAAATATAATATAAAATACTGCAGACAACGTATTCAGATTAATCCATTTAACTGCATTATAAATTTGTAATTTCAGAATCAAATGTGTGAATTCAGGAGTAATCGAAAATTTTCTTGCCATTGTTTGGTTCAGTTTAATTAGAGAAAGTTTGGAAAACTTTATAATATATTTTAATGAATTACATCTAATTTAATATTTTTAGTTATAAGCTACAGAATAATATTTCTAATTTTAATGTAATAATAAATAATTTAATTAAAAATTAAAAGAAATGTTTGATGTGTGATATTTTAATTTCTGAAACAATTTCTCTACAATTTTCATGACCATATTATGTAAGATATGTTTTGAATTAAAAATATAAAACTAATGATTATAGAATGTATACGTAAGTAAAATATGTACAGCAATAGTTTTTCAGAGTTTACTTGAAAAATTATTGTGTGTATGCCTGTATATGTGGGAGCGTATAGAGACACATATGCGGTTAATTAGTAATATCACCAATGTAATAAACACCTTTAAATAAAATTCGTGTTTATCAAGATTTACCCCCAGTGAAAAAGAAAAATAACTAATTTGTATTTGAATATGCATACAGTTAAAGTTTTATGTAAATATTAATTCCTTATAAAATACTTCGTTTTAATTGCTTTATTTTGTCAAATGAATATTGGTGCAGTCATTACTAGTTCATATAAAAAGAATACAATATGAAAAAGAGTAAACTAAATTAAGTTTACTTACAGTCCTTAATGCTTCATTATTAAAACTTATATGGGATATAGTGTTTACTGTATCGTCATACAGTAAAACACTATATGCTATATATATATATACCACATAAATTTTTAATAGTTCTGGAATACAGTTTTTCCAAGAAAAAATGTTTGTACTAAAAGTAAGACTAAAAGTACAAAATATATTTAATTGAGCCTAATTTAAACAATATTTAAGATACGAAGTAAAAACATGAACTTAATTTGTATATTTTACAACAGACAAAGTTAATTGTCTTCAGTTCAGTTGGTAATTATTGTACTTCCGTTAGGGATTCAGACTCTTTAAGCTTTGTGTAATCTTGATTACCAACAAGAATCAACGCATGCTTGAAGTGATCAATACCGATCTTTTCTCGTTATTGTGGACGGTGAAATACTTAGGAGTTCGTGTAAGTAATTTAATGGAGCATCATAAGTTTACAGAATAGTTTTTTTTAACTCAGTCCCTACGAAGAAATACAGGACAACAGGAATACAAAAATACTTTTGTATTCCTGTGAAAACTGAAATGAATTTTTGAATGAAAACTTTCTGTATTTGGGGAGACAAAGCTTGTTAGAGACAACATTTGCATCATCTCCTTCAACCATTGGATGAACTCCGTTAAGTCATCGGTAGTTTCTTATGATAGCAATTTCATCTTTGATGGGCTTCTGAGTATGGCACCACCGACATATTTAGAAACGGAACATGCCTATGGTAGATTACAAGTCCTCTTTAAAGTCTGAAGGTTTAATGGTGTTCTGTATAAGAAAATATCTTTTTGATGGTATAATGAGCAGTAATTATTAAAAAAGGTTTACAACCGTACTCAATAGTTAGACTATTTTAAATAGGATGTGAAGTTTTAAAAGAATTCATCTTTTATTTGTTTCATATTAAAGTTACTTCTACTAAACAATTGTTATATATTTTCTTTTCAAAATGATTTAAATTTAAGTGTCTGAGCTTTTGAGAATTAAATAATTAATTAATTATATTTGCCAGAAAAATGCTAATTTTACAGTTTTTTTTATTTCTAATTGTCTTCCCCAATGTTAAACTTTAAATAAAATCATACATTGCTTGTTAAAATAATTCTAAGAACAACTATATTACTTAAAAATTAATTATCCCAATAAATTAATGATTTTTTTTGTATCAAACCAAATGCATTATTAACATAATTATTTTCAGTATTTATAAAACATGTTCTAGTTTATATTTTAATTATTAGATTAATTTTTTTTTATTTAATCGTTTCAGAAAGAATAAAGGACAATGAAGAAAAACTTGCATTTTCAAATTTATGTTGAAATGAGACAATTATAATTTTAAAAATGTATTTGGGAATAATTAATTTATTTCATATCAGTGTTCTGAATGAATTAAAATATGTTTTCTAAAATTTCATAAAAAGTTCTAATTGATTGCAGTAAAGAAACATGTTTTAGTAAAGTATATAATTATGTTTCAAATTTCATTAAAATATGTGTTTGAAATAAAAAAAGTATGTGCTGTTACTTTAATGTATTTAATTTTTAAACTAATAGTTTTGTTAAAGCAAAAGTTTTTGTAATACATCAATAAGACATGATTTTTATCTTACATTATAAAAATGAATTTAATACTTTCTTATTTATATAATAACTGAAATCTTATATTATAATCCTTATTTGCTAAAAAGTTATAATAAAATATTAACATTTATTGGAACAGATTAACAATGTACATTATATTGAGAATACCAAAATACATTACACAAAATAAACAAAAGTAAAATAAATAAAGAATATATGTGATAATGTAAAAGAAGGAAAATATAATTAAAGTACATTTTGAAAAAAAAAGTTCTGATAATTAAATTTAATAAAAAATACTTAGTTATTTTTATGAGTCATGTGAAACAACTTTTTGTTATAAATTATAAGTGAAAGGTTAAAAATATTGATTCTTCAAATACGAAGAATTCAAAAGAGCTTTGAGTTTCCTTCAAAGAAGCTCTCTTCAGCTATAAGACGAATATACTTTCAAGAAAGATATTATCTTTCCTCAATCTTATTCATGTGCTTCTTTCGGTTAAAGTACTCGGAAATTTTCAAAGTTGTATTCGTAACGACAGGTGATAATGTATAGTCCTTTGTCTATTTCTGTAATAGCTACTGAGCGTGCAGGGTAAAATAGTAGTACTTCTTTTTATTAACTATAGGGTTATTATCTATTTATTAACTATAGGGTTCACATATTTTTTCATAGTCAGATCACTTTTTTAAGATGATGTCAAATCATTGTTTAGACATCATCGTAAATTATATAATATTATGATAGAATCATAAGTTATATAATATTATGATATACAAATATATAATATTTTCCCTCTAACTTAAGAGAAATATCCTGTTAAGGTATTATATACTTTTTTATTATTATTATAGTTAATATTTCAAAAAATTTTTTTTTATTATTTAATTGATTAAAGAAAAAGTATTTGTTTTAAGCAGAAAAAATAATTAAATGGAGAAGATATTTAAACTATTGAATTTTCTCTACATCAATTTTAATGTACTCGTTTTTTACGTATATATATATATATATATATATATATATATATATATATATATATATTGAATTACTACGTTTTTAAAAAACCACTGACTACTTTCAAATACAGTGTTTATCTATTAAGAGTAATGATTTAAGAAATAAATACTGGTAAACATATACAATTACTGTGCTTATTTTTAATTTAGCATTTTGAAAGAAGTATGCATATCATGTAAAATTTACATCATGCGTTTGTAGCGATGAGATGTGAAGATCATTAGCATTGAAACGCTTAGACACATCATCGGTGATTGTAATGATACCTGCAAGCGTTTAATAATTTTTTATTTGCCAAATTGATTGATTGAGAAGTTAAAGAAATGATAAAATGGTATACAATCACATGGTTTTTTAAAGTTAATGTTATTCATATATAGATTTTTTGTGTTAATCCTTATTAGAAGAAAAATGTTTTTAGCACATATGTAGCTATATATTATATAGAGCTTTCATATTAAAATTTGAGAAAATTCAGTAAATGAAGTTAGTTGATTTTACAAGTGATGCAAGTGAATTAATTTTCTGAGTTTGACATAAGATGAATAATATACTATAGAAGTAATGGATTATCCCTCAGAGAAATAGATGATCATGTTTGAAGAAACAAAGTAATTGTGATGTAGAACTATTATCGCTGGTTATAGGAAAGAGCGGTGAACTGACGGCACCGATCCTATCTACAGCATTGTGCTTCTACTTGTGAAAATCGGAATATAGTGCGCGTATGAATACTTAGCCACGTTACGAATCATATCGCAACATATTCAGTTTTCTACTCATCATTCGCTATCCATTCCTGCAACTCGTATCATTTGACTGTTTCACTTTTTTTTGTCACAAAACTGTAAGAGTTGGCACCAGCAGTTGTGCAATGAACGAAATATATGAGTAACGGAAGGCAAAGACGCTACATTTGCTGAAGAATCCTATTTATAGCTGCAATAC
>JAPDSC010143847.1:0-10659 GCA_026290005.1 Latrodectus geometricus
GGGTTCTATTCCAATCACCTATCATCGATGTGAGATAGATTTTGTAATTCTGCTTTCTAAAGTCCAAATGTGCAGGAGTCTGTGCTTAGGAAGGTTTTCTCCCTTGCAAGTGTATAAGAAAATCCTCCAGAAAGCGATTCCTCTGAATGGCTTAAAAGCCTTCCAACGATATTAGATTATTCACTTCTAGACACTGTCAAAAATGAAAAAGAATCTATCGATCAATACTTACAACAAACCCCAGCAAAATGATATTAAGTCAGTAGCTGAGATAAAAAAAAATTATTTTTTTGAATGCTTTGTGTGAATAGAAATTGAATGTGCAAGAAAGAATGAATAGCAAAATGTAACAAGTGTTTCAAAAGAGCATGTATACTATATATCCATACATAATTCAATTTGGAAACGGCGTTTTTAATATTTTTTTATTTTATTTCACTTTTAAGGGGATCAGATAATCTTTACAATTGTTTCAGAATTTAGTAGCAATATCTTTATAAATGACCTGCTAATACTATTTTGGATTCCAATCGTTAACAAAAATTTATTATTCTCCCTAGGTGGGAAATATAATATCGATAACTGCTATAAATCTACGTGAAGTGTTATTTTCAAATTTTTCTTCATAAAAAAGTTACAGTTTGGTAAAATAAAACCCTTTATTCTTATACTTACATTATTTTCGTAATTTAGCACCACTTGAAAATTATATACATTGCTTACCGAAAATTAAGGAAAAATCACAAAAATAGCGATAACTCTGTCACAAATAAGCTAATCTCAATGAAATTTGAAAATGTTGGTGAGTAAAAGAAACTAAACAATATGATATTATGCAAAATTGTGGCACTGTTGTTGGAATACGTCATTTGCGAGGAGCATAAAAATGGATGTCTCTGATCAAGGCGGCAATAGTTGCTGCGTATCTGAGATTAGAAATATGGTATAGCTAAATTGTAAAAATAGATTCCAGACATCATTTGACCGAACAATTTCAATGGTGAGCTATTAAGAGATTAGAGACAAGATAAAGTCAAATAAAAATGGCTAGATGGCTGAATGTGAGTCCGTCTGTGATTCATAGACTTTGACAAAAATATCTAACCATGGATGCGGCATCCAGAAGCTTCAGCCAAGGACGACCACGTGCTACCACATGACTGATATTTGTCATTATACGAACTAAGGAATAGAATCGCAACTCCGGCTAAACAAAGATACTTTTTTCCTAGAAACTTCGGAAGGTTGGTATCCAGATCAACCATGCGTCGAAGGCTTTATGAACGTGGTCTTTATGCGAGGCGACCAGTGATTTGCGTTCCACTCACGCCAAACCATAGGTGGGAACGTTCTCAATGGGCGCATCAACATGTCCACTGGACGCGTGGAAAGCTGTCCACAGATCAGTGGAAAGCTGTTCTCTTTGCAAATGTGTCCAGGTTTAGCCTCGAAAGCGATAGTAAGTGCATTTTCATTTGGTCAGAACGTAGAACTCGTTTTCATCCATCAAACATACATGAAAGAGATGCTTATGGACCAGGCAGCGTCTGCAGTTGGGGTGGTATCTCTTCGGGTGGATGCACAGACCTCTATGTGTTTTCCTGTGGAAATGTTAATGCTCACAATCATAGAGATGACATTCTGGATGCTTATGTGGGCCTTTCTGCCGGGGCAAAAAGGTGATGCTTTCGTGCTACAGGATGATAATGCGAGACCACACAAGTATCACATCATGAATGATTATCTTCAGCAGGAAACAATTGAGTGCGGGCTTTGACCAGCTCGTTCACCGGACCTTAACCCAATCGAGCATGTTTGGGACGATCTCGGACGACGTGTAGCTGCTCACAATCCCTCTCCTAGGACCCTTGCCCCTCTTTTAATTGCTTCGGAAGAGCAATGGCTCACACTTCCTGCACAATTAATAGACCGCATAATTGAGAGTATCATATATTAAAATCTCAATACATTTTAATTAACTTCTATGCATCTCAAATTTAAATTCAATGGTAGAAATCCCAAAAGAATGATGGTATAAAATTTATCGATTTTCCCGTGGGTATATTTTCCAACAGATTTTTAGTAGCATAATTGTCATAAATTTAAATATTTGAGATTTATTTTTAAAACTTCTCTTATCAAGGTAAAAATAATAAAAAAAATTCTCATTCTTAAAGTATTTTTTTCAATTATGAAAATTAATTTGGAGTATCAAAGTTCATATTTGTCATTTGAAACTAATTTGTACTGATATACATGCTAAAATGCTTATGCAATTTTCTATTTGAATCTTTTATGAATTTAATAATATAAATATATAAGTATTTACACATTCTTTCTAAATTTACAATAAAATATTATACTTTTTCTTAGAGATTCACAAATTACTATATCACATTAAACTTCTAAAAATATTCGTATTATTCTAAATTTAGGATTTTATGGAAGTTCTCTTATTCTTATTAAATTACAAAATTTCTGATACTTTCGAATATGAAGCTTCCAATTATATATATATATATTTAATTTACAAACTGTTGTTTTCAGAGGAAGTTCATTTAAACAATAACAAGCCCATTAATCAAATTAAGTTTATACTTTTTCCCATATAAAGTTATAGCTTGCTCATATTTGAGACCATTTCAGTTGTCTTTGATGCTGATAAGTTGGCAGACCTTAAAAATGTGGAAAACAAAAACTAGAATTTCGCTTTATCAAAATCAATTCAAATTGAATTGAGAATTCTCCTCACTCTAGTTCGGAAAATGAATTTTTCTTTCGAACCGTTTTCAGTTTTTTATTTGAATTTTGATCCTATATGCAATAAAACCTAAAAAAAATTCTATAATATATAATTTCCTTAATGATTATTTTCCTTCTATAAAATTTAATGATAGAAATTTATTAATTAATAAAGTAAATTAATTAAACTTATGCTTAATTAATTTAATTAACTAAGTACCCACTTTAATTTCAAGTTTAAGCAGTAACTGATACGATTTGTATTAATAATTTTCCTTTATTTGCAAAATCCTCCCACCAGAATTCCGGTTATGGCGCAGGAAACAATGAAAGGTTCCTACCCCACAGATAAAAATCACACATTTGTGAAATTCTTTCCATCACGAAACATTCTTATACCCCACCCCTCTTCAACTCCGGAAGTTTATGGTAGGGATTCATTATTTGCCGAAAACCGTGTGCATCTTCTCTTTCTTTGACACACTGCTCAACGGTGTATGACTGCATGACAAAAAATCATCAGATGCAATATTTGGAGAAGAATGTGAAGTACAATGCTAAATAAAAATCACGTAATGGAGGAGGCACTCATTACCTTACCGGTACATGGTATACCCAGGCCAATAAACGAGTTTCCTTTCTTTCTTTTTTGGGTGCTTGTAGATGTATGTTTCCTGTAACTACTTTCCTTTATTCTTGGCGTAATTGCATGAATTATATTTCTTCGTGACATTGCAGTTCGTTATGTAACACTTCCCGAAAGATACTGAAGATGTGTGTGCCTCGAAATTTATTGCTGATGAGATGATGTAATTAAAAATGATGAAATTGAGATTTCTTCTCACTCTAGTTCAAAAAATGAATTTTTGTTTCGAACCGTTTTCAGTTTTTCAGGAATTTTGATTCTACATGCAATAAAATCCAAAAAATATTCTACTAATATATAATTTCCTTAATGACTATTTTCCTTCTATAAAATTTAATGATAGAAATTTTACTATCAAATGAAAGATATTGTTTATAGGGGTAATGAGAATTATTAGGATTAGATTTATGCATTAATATTTGAGTAATTTTACAAAAACATATGTGGAACATATTTCTGAATTCATATCAAATTTTTGGAGTAGTGGAATAAATAACATAAAGTCTCAAACGTTTGACAATTGAGGACATATTTTGCAATTACAACTATATTTTCCAGTGAATAAATCATTAATTTATTTTTAGTGATATTTATTCATAGTAAAGGAAGAATTCTAAATAGTTTTTATATTTAATTTTTACTATCGTTGCATTATATTTATATTTTTTATGGAATTACACCTTTAATATTGTCATAAAAAATGAAGTATTAAGTAAATCATAGTACAAGTATGTATTCACACAACTTTTAGACATATTGTAACGTTATGACGATAACAGATGTCTCACAAAAATGACCTAATATTTTACAATTTCTTTCAAATAATATTATAGCTCTGCAATACATATATTTTTCAGTTTCTTAAATTGCATCTATAAATATTTTTGTTAAGATTCTTGGATGAATCCAAAATAACTGGAAAAATTTATCACATGAAAAACAGTCTTTATAAATATCATTGAACATTTAAAAAATAAAATTTTTTTATAAAAATCAGAAAATATTAAAATAAAATTTGAAATTTAACAGGATATGCTCTTCGGTATTCATAATAGTATTAAGTGTTAAGAAAATATTTATTTAACCTTTATTACCTTTTCTAGTTATTTAATATTATTATTCGGTTATTTTTGCAACTTTGTATATTTTCAGTTTTTTAACAACTTCTTTTATTTCTTTTTAAGTTTTAATATCATATTTTCATTAAGTTTGTTTTCGAATATGTTAAATCTAGTATAAATCAAATTATAAGGAAGTGATAAAAATAAAATAAAACTTAAAATGAAAACTGGATGAGGAAGATCTGGAAGCGCCGAGAAACGCAAAGTCATATGATCTGCAAACATGAAATGTATTGTTAGAATTACTAGAAATATCACTTTCTAGCTCTTAAGAAAATGAACCACATTCATCTAATTGGTTCCATTATCATGCGATCATTTAATGATAAACTTGGTGTCCCAATTTTTCTAAATAAGAAATGAACTATACACGATTCATCGAAAAGCAGTAATAGACCTGCAACAAAGACGGAAAAAATCTTATAGAGCTGCGAAAAAAAATAATGACAAGTATTCGCAGGGTTATCAGAAAAGCAGAAAGTTGGAAAATTAAAGAAGCGAGCTCTTTGTGTAATTAAGCTTTTTCCCCCTCCCCGAACACTGATGAGCAAAATATTAAACCAAATGTAAGAACCAAATCGAATACTAGGTCAGAATTTAACTAAAATCACGAATCTAAACCTGCAGCAATGCCACAAAGTTAGGATGTCTCGGGATAAAATATAATGAAAAGAGTAACTGCAAAGAAAATCAGTAAGAAATTTGCTGATATCAATGAATCATAATGTGATGCTCATGATGCTGCGGACGAAAGTAACCGTTTATTTCTCTCACAACACTGAAGACTATTAAAATTAATTTAAACATAAAGAATAAAATGATGCATTTGAAATAATTTTGTCAGGTGAGTAAGATGTATTTAAAAAAATTCATCTTCCTGATATAAAAATATCAATTTTAATTTCTTGGGCCTTTCTAAAATTAATTTCAAAAAAATGTTGCTGTTATTTTCAAAATACCAAAATGTTTGTGATTTTGGTAGCATTTGGACATGTGGCCTATGAACTTTATTTCTTAATATGAAAAACTTTATTTCTTAAAAATAAAACTTATTTTCTTAAAAAAAATCAGATGTATAATAGCTTGCATATTGAAATTAATTGCTATATTGATTCTCTTTTCATTTTACATACTGAATTCGTACGGCAAACATCACATAAAGATTTTAATCAATGAAATTTGATTTACAATTTATTCATGCGTTAATCATGTAGAAAAATTTTTGGCTTCTCAGAACCGTTTATTAAAGCAAAAAACATAATTGCAAATTTTAATTTTGCTTATATTAAAATATAAAAAATACCAACTGTTCGGTGATTATATAATAAAAAAATTGGCAGAATGCAGGTTGATCTAATATAAGAATGATGGATGAATGGAAATCAACTATTAAAAAGGATAGCATTTCAATTCTATCCTTTTTAATAGTTGTTCTTATTATCATTCACCCCGTTCATTGTTTTGTTTTTCAAATTTTGAAATAACAAGTGTTTTGATATTCCTATTAAACGTACAGCATGCGTAAAAACAACGCACATCTATTTAAGCGTGAAAGCAACAGAGCTCATTATATTCTACGTACAATGTGACTTTTGGTATTAATTAAAAATTTTATGCACATTTTCTTTTTATAAAATAAGAACATTTATTTGTGAAATGATAACGATAAAAAAATAAATCATCGTCTAAGGTACTATACAATTTATTGGAAATGACTTCATTATAATCAAAAAAAATCTTAGAAACAGTCAGAAAACGAAAAAAGTACAAAGAGAGCAAAGATCTACTTAATGAGATTTTCTTGTGACAGATTCGGAAACAAGCAAGCTATGAAGCAACTGAAAGCAATGCTTTGTAATTCTAAATCAAATAATGGCAATAAAAGTACCTGAGAGAACTATTTTTTCTGCAAATTTTAATTACATGGACTCACTTGCGTAGAGATAAGATTACTCTTTTCGGAGTAAAAGGTCCTGGGTTTGATCAAAAGGATATGGGTGGAATTTATGTACATTATTAGTGGTGGATGCTTGAGAGTTTTCGGTGTTTCTTTCCTTGTGGCATATTTCCAACTATTTATTAAAAGACCTCCTGGAAGGTGTCCTTGGATATGAAAAAATCTACCTTTAGCCATCATGGTGTGAAAAAAATATTATATCATGTTGAAGACGTTAAGCTGTTTTAAGCTTACCTGTCTAACTTAAATCACAAAATATGTCACTAGTTTATGGTTGAGCTATTAATTCATAGCAGCTACTAATCGAAATTATGAATTTGAGTAATTTCCAATATTAGTGAAAAGATTTAGCATTTTTACTTATAAAATTAAAGATTTCTTCCATTCATTTAAAATGAAATAAAACAAATTTTCCTCTTTCAATGGATATATTTATAGAAATAAATTAATTAAATACGATTTCATCACTAGGGAAATGAAGTTAATGACAATTTTTCTTTCGATTTAAGAAATATACTCTTAAAATAGAACAGCGATTATAGATACAAAATTTTCTACTAAAATTATTTTCGAGAGTTAAAAAATCAAAAACCATTTTCATTAAAGCTCATTACTCACTGATATCTTTCGAAATTTCAATAACCTATACAACCTTTTGCTGAAATAGATAACGCTAAGGCATGCTTTGAATACATTTTCAAACCTAAATGCATTTAAAATCTATCCCTTTGACCTATGGAAAAATAATTCATGTAAGCAATTTAGTCCCAGTTTATCTAAGCCTAGTTTAAAGTGGGAATTTCGTACGTGATGAGACATGAAGAGCTCACCCATATCGAGTTTTTACCTTTTGCTGCTCTCAACATATTTATTAGAGTAGGTGAGAAAGATAAATAAATACACGGAGTGATTTTTGTAAGAAACCCTTTTGAAAATCAAAGAGGCTGTTTTCCGAAACAACACCAGAAAGTATCCACTTCGATTCGTCGATGGATCACTTGTGGTGAATGAGTGGGCCGAAATTGGCCCATTTATTCACCATTTAAGCTTGCTTTTTGTTTGCTATCAGATGTGTCGAAATTAGGGCCTTTCTTAGATAAGAATAAGAGTTACAGAGAGTGTTTTATTTGTATTTTTTAATACAAATTTGACAGTGAAATATTGCATACGGTGTTCTATTTAGGCTTGATACATAACCATGGAGCTTAAATATGGTATACCTTATGAAAAATAGCATTTTAACCCGAGTAGCATTTTATTTTTCTATATCTTAAATTTATGCCAGGATAAATGGTGAAAATTGAACAACTTTCAAGAAATATATGGAAAGCATTAATATCGAACAAAAGCTAGAAAGTCTGCAAATATTTCATGTTAAAGGCATAATTATGATTTGTTTTCATTAATTTTTTACAATGGTGAATAAAATGTACAACAATTTGGCGCGATCCCTTTTGACATTGACGAATAGATTATTAACCAAACGAAGATTCTTATAATAAAGAATTTTTTATAATATATTTTTTTTAATCTGTTGAAAACAAATGATTGTCACTTTTATTCTGTTGAAAACAAATGATTTAACTCCAATTTGTGATTATTGTTATGATTTGTCATGTCAGATTTAACCACGCGAATAAATTAACAACTATAATTTTAAAAAGATAAAATGTATATATAATCTTGATATGGTTTTAAAATATAACAAAATGAATTTTTTGATTACTGCATGAAACACATAAGCATTAATTTCTTGTTTATCTATATAAGTATAAAAATAGGTTTTTGTTACGCTACTTTACATTCATAAAACCATACCAAATTTTGTTGATTATAATTTTAATTATTATATAAAAATGTAAAATTATATAAATTATATAAAAATGCATAAAATTTTTCCATGCACACAATATTTTAAGAAGCAGTTATCCTTTTCACTTTTGTTATGTTTTGTGTAACAAATGAAAAGCTCATAAATGCCATAACTATTTGTAATCAATTCAAGAACTGCTTCTGAAGTAGTAGGTCTTGTGGTAGACGTCTAATGGGTCTGAATTGACAGGTGGAATACACAGAGATAAATATCGTATCAAACACAAACTTGAAGATAATCGAGCTGAACCTTTCTCATGATGCGTTTTCCTTGATAAACCCTCCTCTATCGGAGTTGCAGAATACCATACGAATGAATTCTTGTCTTAGAAGGGTTATTCACAATTGTAAGTACTTTTTTAAACTCGAAATTTTTGCAGCCAGAACAATTCGATTCTTGCTTTACTAAACAATTGTTGCCAGAATTCCAAATACTTTCATAGTATGTCAGACAGCATACGCAAATGAAATCGAATATTTAGTACAAAGTGTGACAGATTATTTTAATTAAAACAATAATATTTATTTATGTCTATTTACTAAATTTATTGGAATATTCAATCTAATTATCTCAATAAAAATTCAAATTTTAATTATAAATCCTTAAATAGTACACGCTTTAGGATGTGAAGAATCCACTTGCTCAGCCAACTGATTAAAGGGTTATGATCGATCAACAATAAGCTCTTTGTAGTTTTGAGCTTCCCCACAGTAGTAGGCCAATAACAGAGATGTCCTTTTTCTTTTCACATCAGAGTAAAGGATGCTGGATAAAAGTCAAGAAAATGTATTTCTGATGTACACAGAACTTTATTAGGTATTTCTGATCTGATATTTGTCTAATTGTGTGTGTGTTTGGTTCAATAAATAAATGAAGTAAGTATATTTTACAAATGTTTCCGCATGTTGTGAACACAAAACTACTAACCTCCTATTGGTTAATTTGAAGCACATGTTTTTATGATTTTTCTTATTCCCATATTACTTAAATTCTCTAAATCTGAAATTATGTAGTATGTTGATCATTATGTTGAAATACATTGACACTTCTAAGGCTTCCATTTTTAACTAAAAATATACTCCATTTAAAATTACTTTTCGTGATAGCTTCACAAGGTACTTTCTTTTATCTAACGGGTATGTTCTTTTATGGATATAGCTGTCAGATGTATATTGAATAAAAAAAATACTATATAATAATATTCACTCTTAATATATTTAGGAGATACAATTGCTCACTTATTCATGTTTTGAACATAAAATGTATACAAAAAAATTCCAGTTGTATTCAATTCCCAAAGAAGAAAATATATAAGCAAATCGAGGGAACTCTAGTAAAAGGCAAACATATCTCATTTACAAGAAAATAAACAGCAATTTTTTAAAAAAATATTTAATGTTGTTTTTTAAAGTAATTTGAAATCAAATGAAAAGAATTTAATTTGTAAGAAATACAACTGTGAAATTAAAACAAAATTTACGCACAACAAATTTATTAGATGCACTTATTCCCCATAGATTTTTTTTATTTATTATCTTATTCTTTAATCAGACTCTAGAAAATCAGAAGAAAAATTCAAAATTAGACGTAGTTTGTGTATTTTAAGTTTTTAAAAAAATAGTTAAAAAAAGCAGCTCATAACAATAAATTTAATTCCTTTTTACATTTCAATTCAAAAAGAATATATCGATCATTTGTGTTTTTTTCCTTAAAATTTCGCATGAAAGACCATTTTATAAGTTATAAAGGATTACCTGAAACTAAAATTTATCCGAATTTTGGTTTTACAATAGGCATCCATACTCTTGTCTTTCTCTACTCAAGAGCTAATTCACCCAGGATCTATAGTTTAAATTTAATTTCGAACCAATTAAAAGATAAATCACGTTAGAAGGAGGAGTCGAACCCACGCACATGTGAACTGAACAACAGAGCTAACCATTCAGCTGCTGATATGACTACCAAAACAAAAAAATCTGAATTTAATAGCAAAAGAAGGGAAAGTTCATAATGGTAAAATCCAAAATTTAAGCTGTTGAAGTAACAGTTTCCAAAATTAATTTTGGAGAATCGTATAAAATGCTTAAATTAAGAGAATTATCAATACATAAAATAATGTTACCATCTAAAATATAGTTACGAATATTAACTATGTCACACAAATGATAATAATTATGTCGAAGCACAAAACTGGGTATATTACTTTTATCAAAGCTTAGATACAGTACATTATTAAAGATTATCCTTAAATATAGGTATTTAACAAAAAATGGATCTATACTATCTTATAGGGAGTGTTGTACAATTATTTAAAAATTTA
>JAPDSC010143854.1:0-13387 GCA_026290005.1 Latrodectus geometricus
CAATCGCTGTTTCTTTGGTTTAAGAGCATTATTGAAATCTTACTTAATAAAAAGAAAGACAAAGATCATACTGTATAAGGTGCTGATCAAGTCGGTTTTGACTTATGTCTCTGAGACATGGACTTAAACAAAAAATGAAGTGAAGATATCAGCGATCTTCGAAAGGAAGGTCCTGCGAACCATGTTTGGTGCTGTTTTCGATAATAACAATCGGAGAAAAAGATACAATTTTGAAATATATAAGATCTTTAATGACAGTGATATTATCAAGTCTATAAAATTAAGCGGAATGAGATGGGCAGGGCATTTAGTAAGAATGAGCCCAGAACGAACAGCATTAAAAGTTTTTAATGTAACCTCCTCTAATAAAAGACCAAGAGGAAGGCCCAAAAAGAGATGCAAAGATTGTGTGGAAGAGGACTTTGCCATCCTAAAAGTAAACAATTGGAGATCAATTGCTGGGAGAAGGGCAGATTGGGAAAAGCTTCTGAGGAAGGCTGAGGCCCACAAAGGGCTGTCGTGCCAATGCTGCTGCTGATGATTATATATATATATATAGATATATATATAAACTACGAAGATTCTCTCCCGGTTGCTTCCATATAACTGGCTCAGCCTAAATCTGGTCTATATAGTACCGTATAGGTACTACACTACTGGTCATTAAAATTGCTACACCAAGAAGGCGACATGCTACAGACGTGAAATTTATACGAAAGGAAGAAGGTGCTGTGATATGCAAATGATTAGCTTTTCAGCGCATTCAGACAAAGCAGGCGCCAGTAGCGACACCTACATTGTGTTTAAATGAGGAAATTGTTCAGCCAGTTCCTCATACACAAATTGCATTTGAAAGTTGTTGCCTTTTGAAAAGTTGTTGTGATGACTCGTGTAAGAAGGAGAAATACGTTGAACAGTGCACGTTACATTTCTGGTGTGTTATGATCCGTGGCTCTACTCTTTATTCGAGCCCTGCGAAACCCTACGTTTCAGCAGGATAATGACCGACCGCACGTTGCCGGTATTGTACGGACCTTCCTTGATACGGAACAAGTTCGGCTGTTGCCCTGGCCAGCACGTTCTCCAGATCTTTCACCAATAGAAAATGTCTGGTCAATGGTTGCCGAGCGACTGGCACGTCACCAAACGCCAGTCACTTCGGTTGATGAACTGTGGCATCGTGTTAAAGCTGCATGGGCATCAGTACCTGTACATGCAATCCAATCTCTGTTTGACTCAAAGCCCAGGCGTATAACTGATGTTATTACTGCCAGAGGTGTTTGTTCTGGGTACTGATTTCTAAGGATCAATCCAGTCAAATTTTTTGAAAATTTAATCACTTGTTATTTCTTGTATAATATATTTTTCCAATAAATATAATTTTGTTATCTGCATTTCTTCCTGGTGTAGCAATTTTAATGGCCAGTAGTGTATATAGACCAGATTTGTTCGGTACTGTATAGGCTGTATAGGTACCGGAAAGTATGTTGGTGCTGTAATAGCACTAAGCAGCCAACTCTACATCTCTAATCTGTTGCAAGACGTTATCCTCCCGTACATTCAACGCTTGGCATGAGACATATTTGGTGTATTTTTTTGCTTAACTGATAACATCAATTTACTTTTTTGTTTCAAGTTATTTTCGTACATTAATCTATTTGACACTTTCATTTAACTGAATGTATAAAGCTACTTATTCATTGAATACGTTTTCATATGTTGATAAACAGGATAAAGCATGATATCATGTTCCATACAATGTCCAAGTGATCTGTTTTAGCAACGAGATTGAACTGCTTCCTTGTTCTCCTGACCCATCACAAATAGAAAACGCATGATTCATACTTTCAAAAACATTCCCCCCTGAATAAACAGCGTGTAGTTACACCAGATCAACTTTGGCAACAGGCTAAATCCGCATGAACTTGTATATTCTGAGGATATTAGCAAGTCCTTAAATTTTGCCTATTATGTGGTGTTGGGACCAGCCGCTAACCCTCTATCTATTTAACCATTCGTGAATTCGAATCCCACTTTGTCCATGACTGTTTGTAATGATTCAGAATCCATATTAAACTGTAGATTCCTTTATTATTAACTCTATTATGCACAAAAATGACTATTTGTGACCACAAAAAAAAAAAAAAACTTATAGCAGTGGCTATGGCCAACAATGGCAATTACATCAACTCCTGATTTTGTCATCATCCACAGTTCACAAGAGGCTGCGATTTCAGTTATCTTATCTTTGTTATAACGGGTTTTATGCCAAATCAATTTTGCTGCGATGTTTCTGGTCTTTCTTAGTGTTGATTTTGGATGGCTAGCAATGGAGTTCTTCTCAGTTTCTTGTTTCTACCCATCTGTCAATGTATTGCCCCTATGAAACACAGAAAACATATTTTTTTTATACATCATAGTTTCTTTCAAAAAGAATTCGAAACTGTCCAGATCATAATTTGTTAAATAAAATAAAAAAAGTCTGTTATATTTTCGTTGTATTTCATTATGCATTGTAGAATAAATTGATAATTTTATTCTAGAATGTTAATGTAGAAAATTTGTTAATCTATTACTATTAACAAATTTTCTTTATTTTAATTGAAATTTCCTTATTAATAAGAAAATGTTAGAGTGCCAACTTTCTAATTATATTTATTTTTGGTGATGCTTCAAAATAGAAAAATAAAGATATTGGAGCAAAATCTATGCTGATGTAAATCCCTCTGGTAAATAGACGAAGAGATGAATCACAGAAAATAAGATTTCAAAATCAGAAAAAAAAATTTAATGGCATAAAATATGAAAACAAGTAGTTAATTACAATATAGGAAAATTGGAAAAGGTAAAATTTTTAATTTTAATTAAAAAAAAACGTTTACTTCTACGGAAAAAAAACTTACAACTATTATAAATTCATTTTTAAATATAAAATCTTAATTTTTTTTTTTTTATGAATTTCAAACAACCCAAATCGCACAAGGAGAGTAAATAAAACTTAATTTCTATGTTAGAGTTATATTCTACATTAAAGAATATAAAGAAATATGATCTACATTAATTTAAAAAATTTTCAATATCTATGCAGTTTTTTTTCTCCAGGGAATACAAATGTATCTAGATATTAGCTACTCTTAAATAGATTATATAAAAAATTTATAAAAATTTCGAAGATTTCAGTCTTTTTTTTTTTTCTTTCTTAGGGATATTCAATATTTCAAACCTTAGATATAACTATACTTTTTATTAAAAATAAGCAAGTAAAAAATCAATTAATTTGACTTAATTTACAATGCACATTCGTGTGTCTCATAAGAGCACTTGTTGTTATTACGTTGTTGTTGTCGTGTGCCAGCCAGGCTGGCAATATGGGGTGCGCTGCTCCACTTTTCCAACTAAAAAGTGCCATATTTGGTGTGGAGTCCGACTTCCTCAGTACTCACATGCCATAGGTACCCATCTATAGGGCAGGCAATCATTCACACACAAAGAAAGGACAAAGACAAGAAAGAGAGAGAGAGAGAAAGTACATCCATGCCCGAGCCAGGATTCGAACCAAGGTCCCACCCATCTGTAGTCAGGTACGCTAACCACTAGACAGGTTGGGCGGCAGCACTTACGTTAAATAAGTAGAAAGACGTTATTGAATAAGGGACAGAACGGCAAAAATTTTATCACATCAATTATACTGAAAAGTACACGAACAAAGATTTTCTAAGGCTTGTTTTACCTGTCATATTCCAATCGGTGGCTCTCAAATTTCCTTATTTAATAATATAAATTTAAGGAAATGTCACACTCTTGTTTTCATACAGCTCAGTGATGATATCAATACAAGTGAACTTTTGTGTTCTAAAAATTCACATCAAGATTAATTTTCTTATTTATATTTCAAAAATTTACAATGTTTCAAAATAAATATTTTACAAAAATTTCGCCTTCTTTATTTAATGATTTTAGCTGCAAGGATAAAAGTAATTGGTCAAAATTTAAAGTTTCACTTATGAGCAGAAATTCCTTTTCCATTCTTAGCATAACAATGAATCAGACAGTGGAAGTTTTATTTATTTTTAGTTCTTATGTTTTAATCCGTGACTGTAACTTTACGAATAAAAAAGAAACAAATTACGTTCGCAGTGAAAACGTATTACTATTTTGAGGAAAACATATGTTATAAGGCAATTTGTTACGTCTTTTCTTGTGCTTTCTTCTCAGTAAACTGGGTAACGTTCAAAATGCTTGATCTTTTTACGATTTTTAGTAAAAGTGGAATAGTTTTGTGGTGTTTTCAAGGAACTTCTCAAATATTTACGTCTCCTGTAAATGCATTAATTCGCTCTGTTATCTTACAGGTAAACATTAAAGTTAATTTCATTGATCTAATTAAATTAAGAACGAAATTTTCTGCTCATTTATAAGTTCTATTTATTTAATTTTAGAACTGACATAGGTTGATTTCAAATTAAGTTTAATTTAAATAAATAAGATGAAATAATTAATTTTAAATAAATATAAATAAGCGATGAATTTTTTATTTAGTATTTTATGGTACCACCATAAATTAACCATATGGCATTACGGTTTAATGCGTACTTTATATGTATAATGTTCAACATACTTGTTAATTTTTTCATCTTATTAAGTTTACGATTGCCCTACATAAACAAGTTGCTAATTATATATGCAGTTATTTTACCTGTATGACGTACTAAAAAAGTTTTGAACAGTAGATTAAATGTCAATGTGGCCAGATTAAACTGTCTTTTGCCTAATTTATTTAAAACATTAAATATCTTCAACTGCATCTAAAATAAATTTCAAATACTTTTCATCTCTGATTATGAATTTTTTGAAGAATGGAAACATTTTAGTGTTATTGAAATTGCTGATAAGATTTATAAAAATAAAAATTTCACAAGAAACTAATTTCTGGAAAATTATATTCGTAGTTGAAAATGCGAGTTGAATTGCTATATTTATTTGTATATAACTAAGTTATACTAGTTGCATTGTTTAAAAAAATACTTATTTTAGAAGAGTATTAATGTAATAAAAAAATTAAAACATTTATTTCAAGTAATCTATCATTATAGTTCCTTAATGTCTTGAATTTTATTTGTGTATTTTGATTGCTGTGTAAATTAATAACGCAAATGATGCATCTTTACTGAAATATATGCTTTTGTTTTTACAAACCAATAATTTTTAGTTAAAATATATTTCAGTTTTTAGAAATTTAAAAATGCATTAAAAATAATGCTAGTAGTACCAGATTTAATGTATTTTGTTTTATGAATTCAGTTTTAAAATTTAAATAACTAGTTCCTTTTTCGTATCAGTTGAGTAACTTGAATTAAAAGTTACATATAATATTTTTACGTATATTATATATATTATGTATAAATTATACATAAGTATATTATGGATAAATTATATATATTATGTATATATATTTTTACACATAATGTTTAACTATTTTGTTTGAATTATGTTTTATATAATAAAAATAAGTGAAAAGGCATTAATATAGTTCAAACAAGAATTGTAACAGGTGCACTTTACATAAATTAAAACAATATTCTAACACATATGTATGGAATACATTTAATTTGCAGTTAAACTGGAAAGAAAGCCATTGTTTTGTTTATGTAATTCAGAAATATTTTCTTTCTATTAAACATAAATCTTGGAAGAGTGCATTTTCATGTCTTAGTGTTGAAACTAGAAGTAATTCACAATTCTGAATGTAAATTAATATTTCTATATTGCTTTATACATTCAGAATTGTGTTTCACTGCATTTTTATATATTTAGTATTAATTTGTAGCATTTAAATGGTATTACTGAAAGAATCTTATAAAACAGAATATTTTAAATTTGAATTTATTCTTACTATTTTATGATATGAGTCATCAAATTGAAGGCTATAGTTTTTCTTAATATTACATTTATATCTGTTAAATGGATTAGACATTCAGGAATTCATTGTAATCTGATAATAAAAGGAAAGAAAAAGTGGTTAAGTTAATTTTAAAGTATTCAATTTCTATATTAAGAATTCAACTGTTGATTTCTTCAAATATTATTGTAAAATATTTTATTCTGTATGATTGTAGTTACTGGCATGTGCAAACCAGTGCTTAATGTATTTTTAATTTGATATTTTGTAGATACTTATTTTTTAAAATCAGCATTGTATTATTATAAATAAATATTTTTTAAAACGTAATTACTGATCTTTTAATGGAAAATTCCAGGAAAGAGGGGGAAATGAAAATTTTACTCATGAAGGCCTTACTCTCAAGTACAAATTGGATAATGAATTTGAGCTTGTTTTTGTTGTAAGTATGATTTTTATTTTTATTTCTTGATATTTAATAATTTAATTAAATTTGAAATTTATTTGCAATATTTTATATTGAGAAAATAAAATATATTCAATTTTAGAATTCTATTTTAACATTTCCATCTTTATATAATTATTTCACAGAATTAAAACCTTTTTATGTAAATAAAATAAATACCTGAATACATTTATTGATAAGGTATAGTACTTTAAAAGAAAAATCTTGAAACACTGTTATTTCCTCAAAATGTTAAAATTCAGTGCAATTTATATGAATTGAATGTACATGTATGCTAATAATTGAATTACGCATTTATTGCTTACATTCTCTATTTTAGCTACTCAATTATTTATGTATCTTACTTTTCACCTGCGTTGTTATTTTTTATTTTTCAAAAATAATTAAATAATTAGATTTGTATTAAAATAGATATAAAGGATTTTTTCTTGTTTTTCACAGTATTTAATGGTAATTACATTTACTTAAAAAAAAATTTCCATTAGTTATCTCCTAATCACTGAAAAATAAACACTTCTATTTACAAAATGAAATTTTAATAATCTTTTATGATTATTAAATATTTTTGTCTTGCATTTTAAATTAATTTAGCTAATTTATTTTGGATTAAATTAAAGTGTTTTTATATAGTCTACCGTGTTCATTCTTGTAATTAGTATTATAATACTACAGGGAAAATCTGAGATCATTTCTTTGTAATGATAAATTATCAGATTTTTCTAAAAACCACAGATGCCATGTAATCTGTTGGGCACATTTTTAAATTTGCTGAATTGCTTGGTGGATTTCATCATTTTTCGCTACTTAGATTTTTATTATATAGGAAATGTTGGAAATATTAAAGATGTTTAACAATATTCTAATTTGGCAACCTTAGTTTGTCATTGCTGAACAATTTTAAACACTTTGGTTAAAATCCTATGAGCAGGTATGGGTTTGGCACAGTTTCCAATTTTTACATCAAGTACTGCAGTTATCTTGCCAACCTAAATTATGTTACTTCACTCAATATTTAGTTTTCATAATTACGATCATGTTCAAACTTTGAACATTGATATCTCACTTTATTTAATCTTTCAAATCGCAAATTTTTGAATATTTCATTATAATTACTCATTACAAAAATATGATAAAACTAATAATTTTAGACTAATTTCACAAAGATAACATATTATGAAACAAATGTACTCTAAACAGCAATACCACTATTCCTAATAGCTCAATAAAGTATATATAATTAATTTAATTTTCTTTTAATGAAGGAAAAGAATAAAAATACAGTATATAATAATACACTACTGGCCATTAAAATTGCTACACCAGGAAGAAATGCAGATAACAAAATGATATTTATTGGACAAATATATTATACTAGAAATAAAAAGTGATTAAAATTTCAAAAAATTTGGCTGGATAGATCTTGAGAAATCAGTACCTAGAACAACCACCTTTGGCAGTAATAACAGCAGTTATATGCCTGGGCATTGAGTCAAACAAAGATTGGATTGCATGTACAGGTACAGATGCCCATGCAGCTTCAACACGATGCCACAGTTCATCAACCATAGTGAATGGCGTTTGGTGATGAGCCAGTCGCTCGGCAACCATTGACCAGACGTTTTCTATTGGTGAAAGATCTGGAGAACATGCTGGCCAGGGCAACAGCCGAACATGTTCCGTATCAAGGAAGGTCTGTACAATACCAGCAACATGTGGTCGGGCACTATCCTGTTGAAACTTAGGGTTTCACAGGGCTCGAATAAAGGGTAGAGCCACAGGTCGTAACACACCAGAAATGTAACATGCACTGTTCAAATCACCGTCAATGCGAACAAGAGGTGACCGAGACATGTATCCAATGGCACCCCATACCATCACGCCAGGTGATGGGCCAGTATACCAATGACGAATGCATGCAGCTAGTGTGCGTTGACCACAATGCCGCCAAACACGGATGCGACCATCATGATGACCTGGATTTTTCTGAAAAGATGACGTCTTGCCATTCATGCGCCCAGGTTCGTCATTGATCACACCATTGAAGGCATTCTTGTCTATGATGCAGCGTCAAGGGAAGCCGCAGCGATGGTCTCTGAGCTGAGAGTCCATGCTGCTGCAAACGTCGTTGAACTGTTCGTGCAGACACTTGCGGTCTAGGGAAGCCACAGCCATGGTCTCGGAGCTGAGAGTCCATGCTTCTGCAAACATCGTCGAACTGTTCGTGCAGACACTTGTTGTCTTCAAAACGACCCCGTTTCTTGACTCAAGGCTCGTGACGCGGTTGCACGATCTATTACGGCCATGATTATAATATGCCTGTCTTCTCGGCTGCTAGTGATAGGTGGCCGTTGAGATTCCGCATGGCGTTCCATATTACCGTCCTGAACCCATCGATTCCATATTCTGCTAACAGTCATTGGATCTCGACCGACGCGAGCAGCAATACTGCGATAAGATAAACCGCAATAACGGTATGCTACAATTCCACCTTTATCAAAGTCAGAAACGTGCTGGTACGCATTTTTCCTTCTTACACGAGGCATCACAACAACTTTTCACCAGGCAACAATGTTCAAATGCAATTTGTGTATGAGGAACCGGCTGAACAATTTCCTCATTTAAGCACAATGTAGGTGTCGCTACTGGCGCCTGCTTTGTCTGAATGCGCTGAAAAGCTAATCATTTGCATATCACAGCACCTTTTTCCTCTCGTATAAATTTCACATCTGTAGCATGTCTTCTTGGTGTAGCAATTTTAATGGCCAGTAGTGTACTAAGCTAAAATTAAAAACTGCATTATAAATCTAAATCAGTAACGTGAATGACATAGTTTTAAGAAAACTTCGATTTTAATTAACTGGGCTGTGGCACTGATCTTAAAAACAGTAGTGTAAATGCAATCTAGAATAGGACACAAGCGAGTAATAAAGCTAAATCAATAATGTAAATAAGATTTATTTTTATGAGAACTCAAGTTTGTAAT
This sequence comes from Latrodectus geometricus, assembly GCA_026290005.1. Taxonomy (NCBI): domain Eukaryota; kingdom Metazoa; phylum Arthropoda; class Arachnida; order Araneae; family Theridiidae; genus Latrodectus; species Latrodectus geometricus. Next base: position 9,349 of record JAPDSC010143854.1, read on the forward strand.
TAACAATTCACAGTTAAACCATAATATCTGTATATCAAATATTTCTACAAATGCTTAATAAATTATTACATACAGCAATAAGTTTAATTGAATAATAAAGTAGAAGTATTCACCTAATCATCACTTGTAGAAAAATCGTTGACACAATTAGATAATACTTAAGCTCCAAATTGTAAAAGAAATGCAAATTAAATTGATTAACATGAACACCCAATATTACCTTCACTTAAATACGAAAATTTGAATGTTTAAATTTTATTCACTTTGAAAATAAAGCTTGAATTTTTTTATTTTTATTTTAAACACAAATATTTTAACATAAATGTAAAGTAAACAGAACATATGTTAAAAGCTTTAAGAGCTACTTAACAGAAGTTTCAGGTATTTTTCTTGTTTTATACATTTGCAATTTGTATTTATTTTTACAAGTGAACTATTTGTTTAATATATTTATTTTTGCCAGTGAATTGTTATTTTAATATCTATGAAGGATGATGTTTAAAATTGTATTTTAGAAAATATTTAGTATTTTACTATGTATATTCTTCATCGTGAAATGAAACATTCATTATTGTATCTCAAAGTTTTCTTTGGTAGCTCTGCTCAATAATAAACTGTCAATAGTTTTATCTTATTTAGTAATTACATAAAAGTACTTATGGCTTTTTTATGGGAATTTTTATTTATCAATAATATTTCAGTGTTATTTTTTTATTATTAGGTTGCATATCAAAAGATTCTACAGTTGTCATACATAGATAAGTTTCTTGATGATGTACATTTAGAATTCAGGGATAAATACAGAAAGCAATTGGATGTCAGTGATTTTTTTTCAAATTATGATTTTAGTAAAGAATTTCAGAAAGTAAGTATATTATGCATATTCAGTAGATTATTTTAATCCAATAATAATTTGCTTAATAATGTACATTTTGCAAATTTAAGATCATACGTTTAAAAAGTATGTGTGCAGTTTGAAATTCGTAGAACAATAAGAACTCTCATTGCATTTTTTTCATTTTGACTTTTTTTTTAGTATAGAAATTGAACTTATCATAATATTAAAATTTTCTCCTATATTATATTTAAAATTAATCATTAATTTAGTTTGTAAATTGCAATTTTAGAACTAGAGTTTTATTTAGTCAATCAAATATGAATTGTTAATTATTCATTAATAACTCAAACTTAATTTTTTTGTAAAATTGGTTAAAGTAAGATTAGTTGGTGTATATGAGGTTAGTTTTGATTATATGTCTTGGTATAATGCAGGAGTGGCCAAGATGTCGACATTTTAGGTAGTCCATGCAACCATCCCGATAACGACCTAGGATATTAACAGTTTAATTTATGACTTATGACATAGGATCAATGATTTATTTAAAATAAAAATACTACAGTCTATACTTTAAAACCCAAAACAAACTGTGCAAAGATTTACGATTTACAGATTTATGATTAAAGGTTTACGACTTATATAATACCTAAAATGAACATGATGAGCACAATTAAAACATTCAAAACAACTATAGAAAGGTATGTATCTCAATTAAGAAAACATGAAATTGTGAGAAACTTCAAAAACTTGGAGGAAGAGTGCATCCATAATCCAAACCGAAACTTCAAAGATTTCACTTAATACTTACTTGTTTTGCTTGAAGATTTGCCGACTTAATTAAGTTGAAAGAAATACTAGATTTTATGATATTTCCATTTAATGAAAATGTCAACATTGATGAGGTATCTGAAAAAATAGGACATTTAATAGATATCACATCAGTCACAGTCGAGAAAGAAATTATTAAATTAAGATGCGATATATTTCTTAAATCCAGAGTATATTTATCGATACTGATTTTTGGAAGTTAATTTCTGAAGAAACGTTTCCAAATACAAATAGATTTCGTATTTGAAATCATACTTTAAATCGAGGTATCTTTGCGAATCTGCTTTTTCAACCATGAACAAAAACAAACATTGGTCGCATTTAACAGATGAACATTTAATTCGTGTTTATGTATTGCAATGAGCTCGTACCAGCCACAATATGATAAACTCGTCGCAGGTATACAATGTCAAATTTCAATTAAACAAAGTGAAAAGAATGTCCAGTGTTTGATATATGAATACTTTGATTATTTTCGTCAGTCAATTTTCATTTTGTAAATATTAATATTAAGCTTTTTTTAGAAAAATTACATAATTCACCATTTTTTGCTGTTACCGAAAATAAATATATATGTTAATTTAGCTCTGCCATTGGTAGAACACCTTCGATTTTTTAAATGTGGAGTAGACCCCGGTTCCCAAAAGTTTGACCACCCCTGGTATAATGGGAAAAGAGAGCAGATAAAAAAAGGACCTAATGAGATCTATAAATGTTAGTCTCTTATACAATTAAAAACATGTTTTAAAATCGGCTTTATTTATATTTTCATACTTGTTTCTATTAATATATTTGATATATAGTGTACATTTTTAAATATTAATTGCCAGTAGACTAAATACAAAAAGCAAAACATGGCAAATATTTTAAGATAAATTTTTTCTCAACTCATTTGAAGAAATATAAAATTTGGTATGTTGTATAACAGGGATTTTAAAAACAGAAAAGTTGTTTTAAAATATAATACACAAATAAAAATAATAGTTTGCAAAAAAAAGTTTTATAAAAAAAATAGTTTAACCTATTTTTAATTTTATGTCTAGTCCACATGAAGAGATATGTTAGTCTTGTCTAGAGATAGTAGAATTGTCTCATGCCTGATTGATTACTGGTAGTCAACGCTAAGAATCAAGCATTATGCCATTTTTATTAGACATTTATAAGTATAAGTTTGTAATTATGAATATAAGCAAATTTTTTTAAATTTATTTTTGCAAATCCTTAGATTGAAAATAAGATGATAGTTTGTCATAGTTAATAACAGGACTCATTATCACTACACAAGAGTTTTGCACTTAAATTAATTCCAGAATAAAATATCCAAATGTTGACAAACTTAAAGTATTTATAATTTTCCATTCACATGAAAAATAATAGTTTATCTGCTTTGTTGGAAAGTGCAAATATATTTGGTTTCAAAAAATGAAATACTAAAAAATAACTTCAAATTTTCTGGAAAGTCATGAGCATAGAAGATGATCAGTTTTAAATACACTAACATAACTGATACATATGAATCTATTCACTTTTGATTTTGTGAAGTGAATATATTTTGTTATGAGAAATATCATTGAAAGTGCTTTTTCTTTTTATTCAGCTATAAACATGTTGAATTATATTTGTTTATGTATAATCACATTTAATATCAAGTATTTTTTATTGGTTTTTATAATTTTTTTATGTACAGTTTTTATTTCTTAATTTATTTAGATCCTTAAAAAATCTGAAGAATATGGTCGTAAACTTGTGGACCAACCTAAAAAAATGCGAACTTTTGATGAATCTTTGAAGTCAAAGAAAACTGTTGCATCCATGATTGAGAACAAAAAGGATGTAAAAGTGAAAGAAAAAGATTCTAAAAATTCAGGTATTTTGTTTGTTTTCCCAAACATTTTTCTGACTTATAAAAAGACAAATATGGTATTTTGCTAGATTCTATCTTGTATTGTATAGAGACTTGTGTTTAATACTTATCTTAATGACTAATGTAATTTTTTACTTCTTATTATTATTGACTTAATTTATGCCTCATAATTAACATGCATTCTTAGTACTAAGCTGTGCCTGGTTAATTTCTAACTCACTCTAAAATCTTTATTTCCTTGTATTCCTTCTGTTCAAATCTACAAATTGTGCCAGTTTTATTGTTTTTTAAATGAATATGAAATGTGTAAAGTTAATAGATTTTATTATTACATTTTCAAAATAATTTTTAGATTATATAAAAATATTGATGTTTTTCTATGTAGGTACAAAAAATGATGTTAACAAATTGCCTTTAGCATCCAAAATTGTCAATGAAAATAATGACAATGGAGTAGTTGATGAAAATGAAGCAGTTTTAAGAATGCGTTCTAAATTTCAACAAAAGCA
>JAPDSC010143869.1:4190-28550 GCA_026290005.1 Latrodectus geometricus
TATATATATATATATATATATATATATATATATATATATATATATATTAAAACATTATAGACTGATGTCCTCGTATTTAATTCAATTTTAGCAATAAACAATAAATCAAATATTAACCTATTTTTAGTTTACTTACATATTCGAATTTTTTGGTCGTTTGCAAAAACATGTGTGGGTATAATATATATATATATATATATATATATTACTTTATCAATCATATTTTTTTATTATCATACAGTTATAAAATGATTTTAAGCATCTATTTATGGGAATCATGGTATAAATGAGATATAGAGAAAATGAAAGAAATTAACAACAGAATTGTTGCTTCACAGTATTACCAATAATGAAATTTTAAATGCCAACTCTTTAAATTTGCGTAACTTTGACTATATTTTTATCAATTAACACAAGTCTTTATCCAACTCTTTGATTTATTCAACTATTATTTGAATATATGTTCATTTTTCCTTTGTTTAAAACTTTCGTAAATCATTAAATTCCAATTCTTTTCAACTGAATCATTTGAGAATAGAGAAATTAGATTATTTAAAAAAAAATTCAAATTTTGTTTGTTACTCCTCGTCAAATTATTTAACTGCTTCACTCACCAATTCAACAATTTCTATATTATTGAAATTACAATTTTAAATGATCTTGAACTTTCTATTTTATTATTTTCCATAGGCTCTATTACACATTCATTTTTAATTATTTCAATCATAATTTTCCAAATGTGTTGCAAATATAATAATATGTAGAGTATGCAGGTAAATTAGCTTTTCCTAATGCTAATTTAAATTTTAAAATTTATGTTACCTAGTTTCAATTTATTTTACATAAAAGGAAAATATTTTAATTTTATGAGTTAAGAAATATATATTAAATTATTTGATGAAAACAGGGACAATATTATTAAGAGCCATGGAATTAAATATAAAAAGGGATAAACTAATATAACAAACATAAAATTTAATTAAAACTATTCATCTTTGTCTGTTTTCAGTTTATTCCTTTTTCATCTCAGTGCATTATCTTACCTGCTTTTTTAATTAACATAAAGGTATTTATACCTAATAAATTAACTGAAACTTCAAATATAATTTTAAAAAGTAGATAAAACATATTAAGTATGTAGTTAGGAAAATTACATACAATCCGAAGCAGAATAATTATTTTCTACTATGTGTTTATAAGTATAACGAGAAATGAGCAAACTGTTTTTTCTTCTCAACTCTTTACATTAGTATATTAATAAAATTATTAAAGTTCCTTAAATTAGGTTTTTTATTTCTTGTGTTGCATAAACAAATTAGTGACAAAAATGACACTCTTAACTGTAAGAATCAAAAAAATTCTTTCCCGTTAAATTATATAATTTATTAATAAAAATATTTACCTCACAAGATTGGAAAAAAAAATCTTAACATTGACATTTAAAAAAGAGCCATTTTTGATGAATTTCACTTATTATCTAAAAAATATTATTTATGCATAGAAAAAGGATTTCAGCATAAGTTGCATGATTGTTTTTCAATGTTGGATTTTGAATAAATAATTTATTAGATTTATTTTTTCTTTTGTATAATATATTAAATTAGAATTTGAGCTGCTGTATAATTTTTTCCTACTATCCACATTTATCAAATATAGGACAATAAAATTGCAGTTTGAAATATTACTTGATTTTTCAGCTTTAGTTTAAGTTTTATATTCTTTACATCTATTACAAATATATAAACTTGCAACATTAACTAGACACATTCTTTGTTAATATAAATATAAGAAGGCATTAACCATCTCTTATGTCTAATTTTGAAAAGTTTAGAATTTCCAACTCATATTTTTGTTTGAATTTAAACTTATTGTTCTGTCAATTTTTTTTTTTCAATTTAATGAAATTCAAATACTTTAGAAATCCTTCCAAAATATTTCAACTAAATGATATCACATTTTAAAGATTTAACTCGCAGTTAAGTTTATGTAACTGAAAGCAGTCATCTACAGATGATAAATGAGCTTACAACGAAACTCCTGAAGACTCCTAGAGTAGATTTTGTTATTTTTACCATAATATGAAAATTGATTTAAAAAACAAAAAAAGTAAACCCATTATTTAGATTCGATTGAAAGTAAGCAATAAGAAAATGACTGAAGCGAATGTTTTAAATAAATAAGAATCTAAGAAGGAAAATTGTTTTAAAGATTTCAATCATATTTAAGATCTTCTGTTTAAATTTTTAAATGTATCATTTCTTAATAAACAACATAAATTCTATATTGGATAATCAATAATCATATATCAAAATATCAGATCTATGATAAATATGAATAAGTTATGTTAATTTTATGTCATTCATAAAGTATAAATATATAAAAAAGTTTAAACAAGAAAAAAATATACTATTGAAAACTTTTTTATAGTAAAATGAATTATATCAAATTAAGTTTACAATATTTTTTTTAAAATGAGCTACAATTTAATAATGTAAATAAAATAAAATTTTATTTATTAGCTGTAATTGATTACCAAATATTATGCTATTTCTTGTAAACTTCAAAGCCTTGTTTGTATCTTTGAAATCTATTCTTAATTCTTAATAGGCAGTTTTTAATTTTTAAATGCTTTACAGAAGAATTAAAAACAAAAAAATTCATTCAACTTTTACGTTTTTCAGTGATTTTCAAATCGTGATGACAAAATTCATGTATCTAAGCTTTCCCACTTAAAGCGGAATATGCAGAAGAATAGGATTTTAAGAGGATCAAATTTAATACTATCATTTTATAAATGTGTGACATTTTCATCAATTTAAAAGTAGACATCCTAAATTCCTAAAGACAAAAGAAAACTATTCGAGAAACGCTTACTTACATTGATCATTATCATTTACATACTACGATTTCGCTTTTGATTTAAATTACATGTGACATCTCATATCTTTGGGATACAGAATCCAATGTTACAAATCCAAAATTTCAGCTAGATTTATATCTTAAAATATGAATCGGGGATAGATTGAAATTAAAACTTTCCTTAAATTCATGTGAAGAATGTATAATATTTTTATATCATATATTTCAATTAATCAATAAATGCGTGATGCAATCGTTAAACACAAATAATGTAAATTTTTATTAAAAAATGTTATTAGAAATTGATAAAAATTAAATCATTTATCACCAAATTACACATTATAATTAGCAGGAATTTCGATAGTATAATTAACTAAAATAGAATTTAATATATATATATATATATATTATATATATATATATATATATATATATATATATAGTAGATCTAATTAAATAGAATCTAGAATAGAAATTATTAGCTAGAATAGACTAGACGTATTAAGCTTGATACGTATCAAATAAGATTCTTCTATTATGAATTTGTTATGTATTGCTATTCTCATACGATAATCATAATATGTATAATAATATTCATTAATTCATATATTCCATCATTATACATTATTTTATGCAGATAAATAAATATGAAAAAAAAACTTAGAAAAAGATTACCACTAATTAATGTGAATTTTAATATGGAAATTTATTCACCATATATAATAATCAAGATAATAGTTATAGAGGTAATTCTAATTAATGAAAACCTATTTGATGCATTATTTTATTAAAAAGGCATCAGCTAATTTTGATATTATGTTACTTGCCTCAAAATTCCTGAAGCCATTTATAAGTATTATTAGATAAATGTATGAGTTCAATGACTACATTACTGGTTGGTTAATTAATTGAAATATATGATATGAAAATATTATACATTTATCATTAACTTAAAGAAAATTTTCTTCTTAATCCATTCGGGATTTTTTTAATATATTAGTTTGGGGAAAAAGAAATCCATTATTTTTACGTGAACTTTTTGTAACTTCTTTCAGATTCGCTTTGTAAAAAGGTTTAAAACAGTTTTCATGTAGATTTTTAGGTCTTGTGCGCAGCTACGACTGCTGACATGCTGTCAAGTTTGATAATTTTTGATATTTTGTAGACATTCTCGATGATGTTGTATCCATTCGAGGTGCATCTTTAGCATCCATATACCCAAACGGAATCGACGAAACCAAAATTGTGCGTATCTGGTTGTTACAGTCTTATATAGGACGGTAAACACCTTTCACAATTTCAGCCACCTGGCTAGCCTTTTCGCCGTTACAAAAGAAAAACGAAAATGTATCGAATTTTCTGTTTGCTATCTTCAATTTTTAAAATCTTGTACTTGTAACTGAATTAATCAAATAAAAAACCGCAAGAGGATATTTTAGTGTCAAATGCCACCTTTCCAACGAGCATATATCTGAAATTATTTGATAGATACCTCACGAGATAGCGATCACTACAGACGTCTACCAAAAAAATAATGGATAACTTTTTTCCCAAACTAGTATAAACATACCTGAAATTTTGGATTTGTAATACTGTATTCTAAATCTCAAAACTGTGAAATTACATATAATTTAAATAAAAAAAACGTAGCCATAATATTCATATGATAATGATGAATGTACAAAAGTGTTTCTCGAGTAGTTTTTATTTTTGCATTGAAGAATTCATGATTTCTACATTTAAATTGAATAAAATGTCACATTTATAAAATGATAGAATAAAATTAAGGTATCACGAATAGCCAATTATACGGTATATTTTCATTTAGTGGAAAATCTTAGAGACATGAATTTTGCCATCATGATTTGAAAGTCACTGAAAAACGTAAAAATTCAATAAAAATGTATCGTGGTGTTTTAACAAAATTTTACGTTATTCGTATTTAAGTATGTAGTGCAATTATGTCAAGTTTAATCATGAATAAATCAGAAAAATTTAAAGAAAGGAGAAAATAATTGATGCAATTTGTTTTTATTTATGAAGTTTAACAAGAATAGTCAATTTTTAGACTATTTAAGTTTAAAATTAAATGGAGATTAGACAGATAAAATGAATACTTAAATGAAAATATTTCTTTAAAATGAAGTAAATTATATTAAATGTCAAATATTATATTAGTTAAAATAGCATTACAAATTCTTATGAGAAGAAAATATATTTAAAAGTAAATAGAGAAATGTTCGCTTAAATAATAAATTAAAGACTTCATTGGTTTTGAATTCAAGTTTTAATTCCTAAAGAAATATATTGACGAAATTAAAGGAAATTGTTTGAAATCCGAAGTTAAACAAAATCTGTTTTTTTTGCAAAACATTTTATGAAAATATATTGAAAAAAAGTTTTTCAAATGATTAAAACACAAGGAACAATTCATGTATATATTAATGTTTCAATACTATTACATTTATATCAATTTCATTCGTGTCATTAACAAATATTATATTTAATTAAACGTTATAGTAATTTATACATAATACAATATAAACACTATGTTATTATAATTGATTTCTGAATTGAGGAAGTTATGTAAAATGATAAATCATTGCTTAAGTTCAACTAATTCTTATTGTATGTAGTCCGATTAACCATGTTACAATATCATGTATATGTTACAAAAGTATATTATTTAGGTTTGCCAAGTTCATAATTTTTAACTCAAATGTAAGGTTTTCATTATAACAATTGTGTTATTTTGATTTTAAACTATGAATTTAGTGAAAATCATTTAACTACTAATATTATTTTGAAATCTTACAATCAATGCATAGTTTTAATTGATTCCAAAGTTAAATTAATTTTCATTGATATCTTTCCGAGACAAAGCATCATATTTTTCAAATACTTCTGGGCTATTGCATTATTTACTTTTTTTTATTTAAATAAGAGATTCATTTTTCCAACACGTTTAAATTTCCTAAAGATGCAACAAGTTTTATTTTTGAGTCTGCCAATAATCAAGATTTGAGCAGTTTTTTAATTTTTAAGCAACTTGAATTTTCACAATTTCTATCTGCAATCTGAAAGATTACATTTTGTTAAAAACAAAATAAGTCACAGTCATTTATCTTATAATTATGTATCCTTAAGGATCTATAAGAATCTCAACGAAATCTCGTTGTATTCATGAATCACCAGTTAAAAAAATCGTATAAAAATCGTGTTCTCGAAATAAACTTAGCAAAGACAAATACTTTCTTTCTTATGACAATGAAAATTATTGAATAATACATACTGCTCATCGAACAATGCACTTTGCGAAAAACAGGAAAATAATGCGATCTCAAGTTTTCTTACAGACCACATTTGTACTATAGTCACTCTCTAGTGAAGAGGACAATCACAGTAGTCATGTTTTTTTGTTCATGAATAAACATTTCAACTATGGGGGAGCGGTTAGTTACACACTAATAGGTGCATTCTCCAAAACCAAACAATATCTGTTCTGCAGAATCCAGTTTGTCGCTTAAAAGAGAAGCATAATCAGTGCGTCAGTGAAAGGTGTATATACACTACTGGCCATTAAAATTGCTACACCAGGAAGAAATGCAGATAACAAAATGATATTAATTGGACAAATATATTATACTAGAAATAACAAGGGATTAAATTTTCAAAAAATTTGGCCGGATAGATCCTGAGAAATCAGTACACATAACAACCACCTCTGGAAGTAATAACAGCAGTTATACGCTTGGGCATTGAGTCAAACAGAGATTGGATTGCATGTACAGGTACAGATGCCCATGCAGCTTCAACACGATGCCAAAGTTCATCAACCGTAGTGACTGGCGTTTGGTGACGAGCAAGGCGCTCGGCAACCATTGACCAGACGTTTTTTATTGGTGAAAGATCTAGAGAACGTGATGGCCAGGGCAACAGCCGAACATGTTCCGTATGAAGAAAGGTCCGTACAATACCGGCAACATGCGGTCGGGCATTATCCTGCTGAAACGTAGGGCTTTGCAGGGCTCGAATAAAGGGTAGAGCCACGGGTCGTAACACACCAGAAATGTAACGCGCGCTGTTCAAAGCATCGTCAAAGCGAACAACAGGTGACCGAGACGTGTATCCAATGGCACCCCATACCATCACGCCAGGAGATGGGCCAGTATGACGATGACGAATGCACGCTACGAGTGTGCGTTCACCACGATGCCGCCAAACACGGATGCGACCATAATGATGCTGTACACAGAACCTGGATTCATCTGAAAAGATGACGTCTAGCCATTCGTGCGCCAAGGTTTTTCGTTGATAACACCATTGAAGGTGCTCTTGTATATGAAGCAGCGTCAAGGGAAGCCGCAGCCATGGTCCCCGAGCTGAGAGTCCATGCTGCTGCAAACGCCGTCGAACTGTTCGTGCAGACACTTGTTGTCTTCCAAACGACCCCGTTTCTTTATTCATGGCTCGTGACGTGGTTGTACGATCCATTACGGCCATGCGGATAATATGCCTGTCTTCTCGGCTGCTAGTGATAGGTGGCCGTAGAGATCCCGCATGGCGTTCCGTATTACCGTCATGAACCCATCGATTCCATATTCTGCAAACAGTCATTGGATCTCGACCGACGCGAGCAGCAATACTGCGATAAGATAAACCGCAATCCCGGTACGCTACAATTCGACCTTTATCAAAGTCAGAAACGTGCTGGTACGCAGTTCTGCTTCTTACACAAAGCATCACAACAACTTTTCACAAGGCAATAACATTCAAATGCAATTTGTGTATTGGGAAACGGCTGAATAATTTCCTCATTTAAACACAATGTAGGTGTCACTACTGGTGCCTGCTTTGTCTGAATGCGCTGAAAAGGTAATCATTTTCATATCACTGCACATTCTTTCTTTCGTATAAATTTCATGTCTGTAGCATGTCGTCTTCTTGGTGTAGCAATTTTAATGACCAGTAGTGTATATACCTACCAACCAGTAGTGTTAAGGCTGCAAACCATTCGCTATCATCTAGTTTTACTTTTGATAGTAGCCAACCTGGATAGCAAGTTTAATGGTCATATGTTACACATAAACCTACCTCTTTTTTAATTAATGGTGAGAAATTATAATCGTCTAAAAAAAAATCAAGTTTCCATAGTGCATCCCAAAATATTTTGTTTATACAATTCCTTTTATATTATTTAAGTCTATGTTGGGTTTTGTAGCTAATAATTAGGCAAAACAGTCGCTTTTTCAGCTATAGCCTGTTCACCACTATCTTCCTAAAGGTTTGCTTATTTCCCGCAGTGAGTTTAGTTTTCCTTCAATGATAATGTTTTATTGTTTTGTCATGTTAGTTTTATGCAAAGAAGGACAAATGTTCTAGTAACCTTTTTGATTTAATCTGTATTATAATATAGAAATTTTTGTTTTTTTGCAAAGATTTTCCATTTTTTTTGAAACCCCTTGTATTACATATCCAACTATCTCTCTCCCTCTCTCTATATTTTATTTTCTTTCTACTTCTTACCTCTTCCTTATATTCTTATTCCACTTTCCGGTAGATAAAAAAATTGACATAATATTAACTGCTTTTGTCCTCTTTATTGATATTCAATAGGAAATATCATGGTATATTTGAGATCTTCTTATGAAATCAATAGGTTTCCGCTTCCTTACACTGGTATTATTAGTGATTGGTTACAAAGATCTACATTTGTTACAATGCACTTAACAGATAGCATGCATTTCAGCTTGAATGACGCTGAATGTTATAAGAAAATTCTAAGAAAATTTCATTAAAAAATTACTCTTACAATCATTAATAGTTAAGAAATTGTATTATGTTTTCTCAATAAAAGGTAAATAACTATTCAATCTAAATTTATGTAACTTTTGCCGTATAAAGAAAGGCATATTCCTTTTTATATAATTTTATAATCTACTGATAAAATTTTATTTTATGTATTGGCAATATATATATATATATATATATATATATATATATATATATTATATAATCACTCAGAAATTTTATAAATGTGATGAAAATACAAATTTTATATGTATTAAAGTTTTGTTGCTATATATATATATATATTTAAATTCAAAATCTAACTTTAGTTAACTTATTAGATATTGGATGTCATTAAATTCTATCGGGTAAATCTAGAAACTTGAAACATCAAATGATGAAATACCAATGTTAAATATACTGAAACAAACTCTTGAACTTGAATCCCTGATTTTTATATCCCCGATTTCTAGCATTTTAAAAATTCAAGCTTTTGAAATGAATTTTGTTGGTTACTTCAAATAATTTTAATGAACAAGTTTAAACGTATTTAAATATAAGTAGTTCAGGCTCGATTAATCAATTAGTGAAATATATTATTCTTTTTTTCATATTTTAATAATAAAAACAATATTTAAAGCATTTTTTCTCCTATCTTTATACTAAATATTCTCTGTATTTTAATTTTACATTTTTCTATAATCTAAATCTTATTATCACAAAAACATTCTGTAAAACGTATGCAGTACCAAATATTTGTTTTCTTCTAGTTATGTTATAGGATTAGATATAAATAGACGATGTACAAGAGTAAAAGATAAGTGGTGTATAGAACAATATGAGAGATAGATATGATTCCTAAGTATTCTGTAGATGGTCATGTTGAATAAATGTGTATGAACCAATAAAACATATGGAGAAAATAACATGTTATACAACGTGCTACACACGTCAGTACAAGTGTTGAATGTTTGATAATAAGTTATCGACTTTTCAAGACTTCTTCAGCCTACACCATTTTGCGGACCATAATATATACTGTCAGATTCACATTCTTTGAAGAGTAAGGTCCCAGCATTTTTCCCTACCACTACAAGAAAATGAAAGATAAATAATTTGTGTTTCTCCTCTTCTTGTCTGTCAGAAGAGGCTCTTGGAAATTTCTCAAGTTTACTCTCTTATGTACATGTAACCTTTATCTATGATAATATTAGACGATGTGGATGTTAAATACTTGACATGTTACAACATTTTTTCGCTATTACAGGCCTATTATTGGATAACGTTAAATCTGCTATTGTAACAGACTATCTGAGAGTTGATCTATATTATTATATTACAGTGGTTCTTAGTCTGGCAACTCTGTTAAAGATGAAATCATTATATTTATAACCTCGCTCATTGACAAATCATAACTTTATTCAGATTCATGATATTTATAGCTTAAGAATCAGATTATTCTAACAGAATACAAATAATGCAGTGCATCGAAAGGAATAATATTGTTTTTGTTATACACATGCTTGTATTGTTTTAATGTAGTTTGTTCATTCTTCTCAGACAAAACAGTTCAGGTACACTGTAAATGACTAAATAGGGCAACTGGTAAATGAAAGGAGAAAAATTTATCATTTAAATATAACAGTATGTATTTAAATCTTTTAAAATATTTAGCAATTTCCAGTATTCTACTATTTTCAGTCGAGCATATATCACAATAAATTTGGTGATAAAGTTGTATATTAAATATTATAAATTATATTAATATTGTTTCTGAATGCTAAGCAATAATTTAAATATTTATTAACAGTAGCATTTTAAATGAAGCAATACTTTTATTCAAAAATGTTATTATTCCACATCAGAATACAAATTCAAAGTTATATAAAGTGATAAAATGTGCTCACAAAACAATTTTATTATTGTGTACATGTCTGTCTATGTAAATGGAACGTGACATATTTCAATATTGCGTTGATTTTAACACGTGAATAAAATGTTTTTGAAGTAAAGTTATATATGTAGAAGTTATATATGTAAAAGTATAGTTGAAGTATAGTTTTATATTAATAGTATTTGAATCCTTAATTAATAGACTAAAATATAGTGTGTACCGAAATGTGTTAAATTAAAATCCTTTATTTTTTTAAATGCTGTTTTGTCTCCAATAAAAGAAATTGCTTAATTAATTTCAATATCATAGGTCAAAATTCAATAAAATAAATATGCTTTAATATGTATTCCTTCTTCTTAACTATACACATAAAGAGTGTATAATTTATTGATTTCTATTTCCTAGTATTTTGAATCTGATGCCCTTTTCATTTATTGATAATACAGGAAATTAGTGTATGCTCAGTTTTATTTTCCTTTTTATTGATATTCGATAGGAAATATCTTGCAGTTCTTGACATCTTAGGAAGTAATCTATGTATTTTCTCCAGCAATACGTGAATACTGAGTGATGAAATGGTGAAGCAAGTATTGAATAGGAATGATGTTAAAGAAAAGTTATTAAGGTTTGTGAGATAGAGAGTGGGGCAAGCATATTGGTAGAAATCCTCATTAAATAATCTTTGTTCCACGATACCGAGCTTACTTAGAATATATACTGCAATGTCTCTTCAACAAATATAGGAATTTCTGATTTCTTAAATGCAACATTTCATTTATTATCCTTCATTAAAAACCAATTATGGGCCAATTATAACCCATAATTATTGAAATGAAGCATTTATGAAAAAAGAATAAATTAAAAGTAACAGTTAATATTGAATTATCTCTATTTCAGTATTAAAGGAATAAAATATGATAAAGTAGAAAACTAAGCTAATTCAATCACAGTACGAAGTGGAATCAGCCGTACTAAAGCTTTTTAAAAATACAGCATTTGCTTGGTTAAGAGATCACATGCGAGCAGTCATTAACAGATTATATTTTTATCTTATTTAGTATGAAAATATTATTTATAATGACATTTTTTATTAATCAAAATATCGAAAATTTAAAATAGTCCTTGAAAACCCAATCACTTTGTAAAGCATATTTACTCATACACCAACCTCTAAACATCTAAATAATTTTTTTTCAATAAACTAAATTGATAAACAGAAGTTATACATGAGTTTATCTATTATGATTCCGTAAAAAAAAAATAATTGTTATAAGTATAATACAGAAAATGCAAATGGAATCTTATTTTTTTTTTTTTTTTACAAGCAGATATATTTTGCTTAAAACTTTTTTAATTACAACTTTTAGACAATCATTCGTCACTACTAAAAGTTTTCTGCCCAGTGAACAGTATGGATTTAGAAAGAGATATGACACTGAAGATCAAATGTTATATTTTGTCCAACATGTCCGAGATGGTTATAATAATAAACCGTCCAACCATACATTTGCAGTCTTATCAGACTTGAATAAAGCATTTGACAAAGTATGGAGATATAAGTTATTCCATAAACTATACGAAAAATTTGCTACTGATGGACGAACTTTTTCATGGATTCACAATTTCCTTAATAGATTTTTTAGAGTCAACAATATTGGTGCACTGTCAAGTAACTATCGGTCCAGGTACGGTATGCCCCAGGGGCTGTCCTGAGACCTATATTCATTCTCTGTTTACATCTGGATTGGAATCTGTTATTTCTTGTAATTTCAAAATGGATTATTTGCTGATGATTTTGTTCTTTGGTGTATTGGATCAGAAAAGGATGCAATGGAGACTAGCTTTAATCATTCAATTTGGAATGTTATGAATTTTGCACGGGACCATTCACTTCACTTCAACCTTGATAAATATACTACACGATTATGTACGATAAATACGAAGCTATTAAAATATAATTCTAAAATTTATATTAACTCTCGAATTTTTCTTCGTGAAAGAAACCCTCAATACCTTGGTTTTGTTCTTGATCCTGAGATCTCTTGCTATAAACCTATTGACTCACTTGTTACTCGTGCCAAGAAGCAACTTGATTTTCGGAAATTTTTTTTTCTTGCTGCAATTGGGATGCAAGTGCTAAATACCCTAAGAACTAAATACATTTCTCAGATTCGTCCAGTTCCTTATGGATTTCAAATCTATCACGTTGCCTCGAACACTAATGTGCACAGATAATAGAACGAGTACAGGCCATTACGGCATGTATTATCACTAAGCTCTGAAGTTGCTTACCATTAATATTATACTCTGCAAAACTGACTTGCAACTATTGTGGGAAAGCAGTATTCCTAAGCTTATAAAAGTACTTTAGTAATCTTTAAAGCTACCTTGACCAACATCGCATCGCTAATTTCTTGTGTAGTTGGAGGAATTAACATAGGCTTAAAAAGCAAAGACTTCTTAGACATTCTGAAAGTTTGAATGCCATGAAGTCTTCTGTTTCATCTATTTCTCTGATACCCATTTCCTCACCTCTTGACTCAATGCCTGGGGTGTTCTTCCATACAGAATTACTGACTTACATACATAAATATTCTCAACATCCTGAATTCTTAAGGCAAGCTGCTCTAGAAGAAATCAATAATTTACCTTCTGGAGCTGTACTGATATATGCTGATGGTGGTAAAGATGAAAAAAGTTACACTGGAAGCGGGGTGATTATTAAAACTGAAACATTTTACTAAAACAATGCAATACTATCTTTAGTTCTGTCTTTTGAGCAGAGCTTATAGCCATTAACATGGCTGTAGACTTTTCACTGGACAAACATCTAACCGGTTGATTACCTGTCGATAGTCGTAGCGTAATTTAGTACCTTGAAGATTGGAGGAGTATTGTGGACCAGAGGGGCTTTCTTGTTTTCGAAAAAACTTAAAGCATTAACACAGTCCCCTATTATACCTTTCCGATGGATACCACCATATGTATAACTGCCTCCGCTCTCAACCCGTCAGGGAATTAGAAAGAAAAGGAAGAAGATAATTTTTCTTGAATTCAGTAACATTTCAATTTAGTAATATTGATAGTGATATGTATTATGCAATAGTAATGTATTATGTGATAGTGAAATGTGCATTTCTTTCTAAACTTCAATTACAATAACCTGAAAAAATGTTTTTTTAAAATTTACATTACGATATAATTTTATACAAAATAGTTGATTTGGAATATGAAAAATTTCATAATTAATTTCATTTTTTAGTAATTTTTTTAACATCCTGTACATTTGGGAAAAAAAAATTAGAATTTCAACTATATTTGGTGACTTTTCTAGTTTTTGCTAGAATTATATGTACCGAACATCACATACTTTTATTCTTAATAAATTGTCAATCTCTTTCTATGTTATTTTTCTCTAAACGAAGGTTTATAGAAAACAAATAGTTTTTAAAGAAATGCTTTAAAATTTTAATTAATTTATAATATTTATAAATTTAAAGTTAAAATATTTCGTAACACTGTGCTTAGAAGGATGTAAATCTCAATTCGTCTTATTGTACATAACATATCAATAGAAAATGATTTTGTTCATAAATTATTTTTGTATTGCATAAAATTCGTATAGTGAAATTTCTAGCACTATTTACCTACGTAAGTAATTCTATTAAATTTAAAACTTAAAACAGAAAAAGTTTTGAGACATTTTAATTTTTTTTCCAGTTTTATTGATTCCATTGATATAGGTACTAATACAAGAAAATACTCAATCCTACAATGATATTTTAAAAAGAAATTTGAGTTGAAATATAATAAACAAGAAATCAAGGCAATTTAATAACGTAAATCAAATGCTCAAAGTAATTTTAAATCTTAAGATATAAATATTTAATTAATAGTTTTAACCAAAACTATTTTTATAACACAATCTCTGATATATTTAAACATTTCTCTCATAAAATGCATTCATCTCTGAATAATCTAGTCTCGGACATTGTTTAAACTTTCATTAAACATAGTTGGCTCAAGAATTCATGCTTTAACTCAAAATATCATTATTTCGGTTCACGTTTTCCTTAACTCTTATCCCCAGAGACCTCATTCATTTTAATTTACTAGTTTCCGCAAAAATAATTTCCTCTAAAATATTTATATTAAATGGCAATGTGCAAGCATTAATTATTTTTATTTTTGTCTTCATAAGTTTAGCTTATACATTTTTCATATTAAATTCGCATTAAATATAATAAAATTTTACTAAACATTGTCAAATCAAGAATCTCTATCTTGTTACAAGCAATCTTTATTCAAGATTTATTTTTCTTTTAATTATGCCTTACGTACTTCCAATTACTAGGCGCAAAATTCACTACATATTTAGAAATCGATTTAAAATTATTGTATATTAAGCTTTGTTTTCATTTTTAAAATATCCTTAAAAAAACACAGTGCGGAGATACATAATCAAATTTCCTTGAATTTTGTTAAAAAATAACTGAGTTTGTTCATTTATTATAAGTATTACTTTATTCAATTTTTTTATTTTGTTGCAAATCAAAATATTTTATTCCTTTTTGTGTCTTTAATCAACATTTAAGTATAACATAAGAATGGAGTATTCAATAACTAAAGAACCATTATTTAAAATCTACTAAATCTATGGTTGAAATGTAACAAATTAATTTGGAAAAAAATAAATTTTTATAAATATGATATTCAATATCTTTTTAACATATGATGATTTACGAATTTAAATTCTAAATTAAAATATACGGTACACAATTTTACTACTTTTTTTATTTTTCTCTCTTGTGATTTAATGAAAATATGTATATATTAAGTAATCGTTCAAATTCAGTAAGAAATAATACATTTTAATGAAATTTGAATAATTATGATTTCTAAAAAGTGTTTTCTTTATTCTACAATTCAGAGATAAATACAATTCATAAAATAATGACAAATGATTATCCATTTAAAAAAAAAATTAATGACCATAAATTCTCATGTAGAAATAAATTTTATTTTAAGAAATGTGTTCAATATTATTAAACTATTATTAATTACTACTTATGAATAGGCATAATGTAAATATTATCTTTTTATATTATTTAGGAATACAAGTATTGATTTAATATGTTTTTCCATTTGCTAAATTAATATATTATGATTAGCATTTAGTTTATTACAATTTTAAAAAAAATTATAAACTTTGTTCTTACAAATATTTCAGATGAAAATTAAAGTTTATCAAATTGCAAAAATAAATATATATTTATAGTAAGATTGAAAATTATCAGTATTGACAAATATTTGCATTAATAAATATTGTTACGAGAATCAGTACATTGTGAAATTCAAAAAAATATACTTATCATTAGAAACAAGATTCAAAACCTCAGAGCATAAAGATCTGATAAAAATTTTTAGGTTTATCAATTATCAACTATTTCTCAATTCGCAAAATAAAAATTTGGAATAATTTAAAAGTTATAAAGTATTTTTATTTTTCATGATTTTTAACAAATTATATCTAAAATCCCTAAATTTTATTGTTCAAATACACAGATAATGGGATTCATTTTTTTAAAAATTTTGTATTAGAAATAAACCATGGTTTTATAATTTGTATGATTCTTAGATGTTCTATAATAATCAATCCCTCTTTTTGAAAAATGCATAGAGTGAATGATGATAATACTTAAATGATTAAAATAATTATTAAAGTTCATTCTTATTTAAATCATAAAGATCAAAGATCCAGAAAATTATTTACAGTTACAAGAAAGTTACAAATCGCATATAATTTCGTATGAAAAACTATTGTTATTTAATTTCATATGAATTTCGTTTGAAAATTATTTCGTATGAATACATGTTATAAGACAGTAGAAAGAATAATACATAAAGTATACTGTGAAATAAGTATTTTAATTTTTTATCAATGCAAAAACTAAAATAAAGAAAAATAAACGGAGTAAAAAACATTAGTTTTAAGTATTTTTTTTTTAAATTATCACACTAGAAAATTATATTTCTTCTTTCACTTTAAATTTGTAAAATAATTTCGATGTTTTGTTATATTATGATTTTCATAAAATATAAATATTAAAATTTTAAACATTGTTTTTCAAGGTGTACATTTTGATGATATAAAATTTTGTGAGACATTATCAATTGTTTATACTTTTTCAATTGAGAAATTGAGATAATTGTTAGGAAATACATTCAATTATTTTCACGATGAAACACATTTTAAACTAATAAACATTTGTAAGGAAAAACAAAAGCGTTTCGTCATTTTTCTGCTTACTAATTAAAGTTCCCGAATTACCCGTACACAAGTACTCTCTTAGGGATAAAATCATGACTACTTATGTTTTAATTAAATGATTATTTTCCATATTCACAATATGATTATTGATAATAACTACAACAAATATCAATAATTTTATAATTTTTGTATCATACAGAAAATCAATTTCTCTGAACTAGAGCTCTAGAAAAAGTATCTCAGAAATAAATTTATTTAAAAAAAAAACTAGATACTTTTTTATTTAAAGTTTAGTTATTACAACTATTTATTCCAAATTTTGATTGATGCATTATTTTATTCTGAATGTTATTAGAAGTGTTCGTTACTAAGTAACTAAATCACACAAGAATTTTAAAATATCAAGTATTATCATTTGTCATTATAAATTTGCATTAATTCGTAAGATAATTATTACAGAATGAAATTATTTAATTGAATTTCAAAGTAATTCATTAGAAAAGAATACTTTGAACTGTTACTTTTCAACGTATTTATTTTCTAATGAAAACATTGTTTTATATATGATCTCAAGAATCAAGTTTTATTATTGCTCTTCGGAATCTGATATTTGGCTAAGAAAAGTTAGAAAAATGATATTAAATAAGATTTCAACGAAATTGTTTATGTATTCACTAAATATTCGCAATTAGTAGAGTGCATATGGATTAAACAAAAAAACAATATTTTTTAGACACATTGCTACAATTTGTATGGTGTTTTATTGCTCTATATATCTATATAATTCAATTTTACGGTTTTTGAAAAAAATTAATGTGTTATATTATTTTCTAGAAATTTTAAAATCACCGCTTATTATTATTTCAGTTAGTAAAGGAGAATCTGAATATCAAATTTATTTAGAATAGGAAAGTATAAATGCATTATACCTAATACCACCGAGTTGTCATTGAGCATATTATATATATTCAGTTTCATTTTTACCTATGAATGCTTATGGATGGTAGTAATCTGGTGTGCGAAAGAAACTTAAATACTTCGAATATTAATTAATTTTATTATAATAGATAATTTTGTTATGAAAAAATACTTCTTTTTAGAAATGGGTGGTACAGATTTCACACAAAGAATCATTGTGTTCAACTCATATAAGAGAAAAAGTAAAATAAGATTTTTTTCCGAACTTAATATTTATTTTCCAAAATACTGTAACTTGTTTTATTCGTAAAATTACTATTACGTCAAACATTATTATAATGAAACTTATGAAGCATATTATTAGCATTTCGTATAAATAAAAAAAGTTTGATATTAGTGCATAAGTTTCATAAATTTTTTAAATGTCGGAATATATAAGATTTTGAAGCAATATTTCACCAACCGATTCTTTGGTAAAATAAATTATAATATAAAATACAGACAAAGAAGGTAATGACTGTTAGTTTTAACAAACTTTTTATTGGATGAATATGAGTTTTGGCAGTTAAAAAACATAATGATTAAAGGTTATATACATGATAACACTTTGTATGCGAGTGTTTGTATCATTTGAGAAATTTATAACCTTAACCCCAAAATGGGGGTTTTGTAAATTTTCTGATGTACATATTTGAATATAGAATGTTAAGTTTTTAAAATGTAGTCTTCAAATGTTATTTCAGATTATTTCTATTGTGTTTGTTGCATCAAACATATATTGATAACATTATTTTAATTTTTGAAATGTCAGATATCCTGTACTCCTGACTAGGAATAAACTTTTAAAAATAGATGAATATTAGCTTGAAAATTACGAGATCTTTTTTGAGCGTATTGTCAAAAAATGTGTACTTTTTATAACACATTGAATATATTATATATTATGCACTGAATGTACTACTAAAGTGCATTAAATTGTTGAGAAGTAAATTCAGAATTTTTTAAAAAAAATACCTTTAATACAGTTGGATAAGCAGAATTAAAATGCAATTTATTAAAAACACGGTATAAAGATCACTCCACTTTGCTATTACTTAAAATAATGACTGAACTAGTTTATAATAGCCTATAACATAACTTGTTCATGACTGTTAAAATGATGAACAATGCCTTTATACATACTTCAAAGAATCCCCATCAGACCATATATCCTATTTAAGAAAACCAAACCCCATTATTTTTGCATTTATGATAGAAAACTTGGATATCTTAAAAACAAAATACAAATTTGTATTATTATCTCATGAAAGATGCAGTAGGCCTGTTTATAAACAGTAATTTGTCAAATATTGTTGCAAAAGGGAGATAAATTGATTTCTTTATTTTGGAAAATTATAGATCCGCATGCAAAAAAAAGATCATTTCCAATAAAAAAATCAACTTTCCTATTTGCGAGAATGTAATTACAAAAAAAAAGTAGAAAATGGCTAGTAAAAAAGTATAAAAATTAAACTATCCTTCCATACATTTAATTTTTTCACCATTTTCTGTTGCTCTTCTATTCTTATTTAAATATACTCTATTATATAATTCATTTTTAATTGAATTTTCAATTAATTTTTACTGAAAATAATTGCAAATATAAGCATGGTTAATGATCTCAAATAATTATTTTTATATAAAAAGTTATAAGTAAAAAGATCTTTACTTACATAAACTAAACACTGTTTTTATAAAAGATTCAAATTAGATTATAAATTTCATGAAAAGATCATGAAAATATCTAATTGATGATTACATAATAATTTGATGATTATACTTAAATTGATGATTACAAATGGAGGAAATAAAAAAAATCTGTGTACACTTGAAAATAATGCATAAATTTGGAAAATGAAGATAAAAAAAATAAAAAAATAAATTAATTACTGCGCAAGAACACACATATTTTTGTATTATTGCGAAATCTATAGATGATATTTTAAAACTGATTTGGATGATATTTGAAATTACTGTTAAGTTAAGCATTGAAAATCACTGAGATATAGTAATTTAGATTATGATAAAGTTATTAAGTAAAATTAAACATTATATATATATATATATATATGTTTAATTATGTGATGAAAATATACTACGTGACAAATATATATTCCCTAAAAATTGTGTAAATAACTCATGAGTACAGAAAGTAACACTTTTGTGAGAATATTAAAACCCATATACATTATTACAATTACGCAAAATTCTTTCAAAAAAATGGTCACCTTGATATAAAATTTGTAGAATTGCTTCTTGAGATTTTTGTTAAATGTTACTTTAATTCAATTATTTTTTGATATTCAATACGTAAGCAAAATCATATTTGATCAAACAAAATGACATTATTTGAATAAATACTTTAGTTTTAAATATTTCATTGAAAAATGTATATTTTGTTGAAATATTATCTACAAAAATTATTTTATGAACTTAAAAACTAAATATATTCCTTATAGATGTGTGTTTAAATTAAATATTGAGGATTCCTTTTAAATATTGTGACATTTTAAAGAGATCTTAATATATTTTATTTAATAATATTCACTGCATGATTTGTGTGATACATTTTCTGTGATTAATTGCAGAAAATTATATAAACATAGTATCTGAAATGAAAAGCATTTTGTATTGAAGACCATTACACTAATAAGTATATAAAATAAACATTTACCGTTTAATTAACAATAATATTCTCGGACTTATCATTCAGCTCACTTATGTCCTAAGCTTCACGTGATTTATTGTTTCGAATCTCCCTAACAATCCCACTAGAATGATATTTTCGTTTGCTGATATGATAGGATATTAATATGTACTTAGTTCTGTCTTCCATTTTATTGATATTCGATATGAACCAGGAATACTTGACAACTCGCAAAGAAAACTGTGTTTCCTCTTCACGATATCTAAACGATCTGTGATGAAACGTTGAAGCTGGCATGGAATAGAGATGATGTAACAGCAATTATTTATTTAAGCTCAATGCAGGGAAATGCTGTGGCATATTGAAAGAAAATCTCATTAAACGAAGTGCATTCTCAGATTCCGATAGTTGTGATTGGAAATTCTATTATGTGTCTGAAACAAATGTAGTTACTTGCCATTCACAGTGCCAAATTTGTGTTTATTGTGCCTCATTAATTTCCACTTATGAACTTTTAACTTTGGATAAAAGCAGCTTATAGAAAAAAATAAAATACAATATGGAGCATTAAAAATATCAAAAAATATAAAAGTATTTATTTAAATTTTTACTCTATTTATTTTGAGTTTATTATAGTATTCTTTAAATGTTTAATTATACGGTAAATGAAAAATATTTATTATCATTTTTATTAGAGTTGCAATTAAATTTAGAGGCCATATCTTTCAAATTTTTATGGTGTAGAAAGTCTGGAATTCTACAAATCTTAATAAAAACTACAAAAGAAAATAGCTTAAATTTATTCAAAAATCTGTAAAATGATTTAGGAAATTTAATAAATGAATTTAATCTGAAAGTGGAATTTATATACTGGCCTATAATAGTTTTTTTAGAAGATACAGATTTTTTTTTAAATGTCTGATTGTTTTAAATCATTAACTTTCACTACAATGTTTAAGATCACATTACCGTGCAATATTTTAATCTTTTATTTTTGGAAATGCCTGTGAATCTGATGTCTACAAATTAGATTTATTACGCTTTTTTAAAGTATATAACTAGATTTTCCCTTACTCTTCAACAGTCGTTTACTTTTGTGTGTCCAAACAATTGAATTCTTTATATTAAAAAATAATGTAGTAACAAGTAACTCGTTAATTATTAATTATATTTAAATAAAAATATTACTTTTTACTTAATAAGAATAAAATATTCTTCAATCACTCTTTAGAACTGACAACAAAAATATTTCAAAAGCTACACGTTTATTTTATATTTTTAATAGAATGCTTTAAACTTAAGAAATATAAATTTAAAATCCAAAATAATTTTGATTGTGTTTTCACTTTTCTTTATAAACAAGATCATTAAGTTCCAAAATGTTTGTGCTCATCAGGAATTGATTTTAATATTCATTTTAGGTCACATATGCGGAGTTTATTTTGGTTCCTAATTTCTGATAAATCCCGTAAGATATTAGTCAAGCTTAGGAACCGCAAATTATCGCATGAAAAATTGTGCTTAGAAACCTCAATTCTTCATGTGATAATTTGCGGGTAACCAACCATTTGTGTGAACAACACATTAGATTGAGAAATTCAAGCGTATTATTGCTATTAATTATTAACTGTGAAAAGTCTCATGAAAATCCCAAAGATGTTATCTGCTAGAGAAGAAAAAAGCATCTCTAATTGCATAAAATATACGAATAAAAAAATAAAACATTGAAGGAAATTTATAATAATATTAAAACACCAAATTAAAAAAAGAAAACTTAATAATTTTAATAGATAATTTTATTTTATTTTCTAATTATTGTTATATTAAAGTAGCTCCATCCTTGTAATTATAACGCGTTTGAAATGCATAAAATGATTAATATTTAAATACACTTTTATACTGTAAATTATGTATTTATTAATGTAATAAATGCATTATTATTACATATTTCCTTATATTTATTAGCATATTTCTATATATCTCAAATACGTATAATGTATCGTGTTTGAAATACATGAGCTTAAGTTCATAAAAAAAGTACACAAAAGAAAAATCCTTATGAGATTATTAATATAACAAAGGTCACACACACAAAAATGAAATTTTTTCCATTAAACATAGTCGTTTCATTGAATTTTATATATATATTAATATATTTATCATAATATGTGGTACATAAATTCACTTTCAAATTACATTTGTATCTTATTTTAGAACGAAGTTAACGAAAATTAAAGCGTAAAACATGCATTCTTAACATTGTTGAATTTTTGTGTTAAACAAACAATTTTGATTAATCAAATTTTTTGATATGAATGAAGTAAGATTAAATTTTTCAGATATGACTTAAACTAAATTTCATTTCGATGAATTTATATATAAATAAAATGTTTAATAATATAAATTAACAGTTAAAGCTGATAAAATTTATTTTACACGTAACCAATATACTTACAAAGAATTATAAATAATATTTTTGAAATATGTATTCAAAAATCTTTAAGTAAGTCCTAACAACTATGAAAAATTAACTTGACGTCTGAAGGAAAAAAATATATTTACTCTTTCTCACACTCACACGTAATTCTTTTGGGACCATAAATTATTCTCAGACAAACTTATATCTTATGACAATGAATGATAAAAAAAGCAGTGTTCCAAGTAGGAATACTTATTAAGAATTTAAAAAATATCTGTTTTATGGAAATTCATATTTATAAATATGTTTTATAACAACATGTATCTTGAAAAAATAAATTTTTAGGAAATATAATTTTAGTTTTTATTCCATGCTTCTTAGCATAGAAGTACTATTTTCTTGTCTAAGCTAAAATCTTTGGAAAGGGATGGGGTTTAATATATATATATATATATATATATATATATATATATATACAACACGGGGTAGATGGTTACAGTGAGGATTTTTGTGGTACTGGATTCGTTGAGAAAAGCAAAAAATGTAACTAAAACGATTTGCATGTGATGAAATTTGTCGGCATAACGCTTTAAAATAATTGATTTTAAAAACTCCATAGGAAAAGTGAAAAATCTAAAATATTTTATTACCACATTTTCAAGTGAGAGTACTGTATAATGTTGTCACATGAAAATGAGGTCTTCCATGTGGAATCCGCATTACTTAACGTTTTATGACACGATTTAATATTGACACATCTCGTGAACCAGTCGTATATGCATTTGAATTACAATACACACAAGACCATAAATCTGAAATAATTGGTGGCCACAAAAATGTAAAATAACTGACGATGACTGCTGGTACAAAAAGCTATTGAAGCTCTGATTAAACTGATTGGATAATGTGTGAAAGAGACAATTCTTTTGTCTATAAATAAATATCACGGATTACATTTCGTATTTGCAGTTCAAGAAAAACGTAACTCTGCAACATTGAGATATTCCCAATATTTGTAAGTCATCAGTATTTCCCAATTTTTGTGGTGATGTATTCAAAGAAGTAAATACCAAAAACAAATATACTAGTGATTCTGCACTGTACCGTCACATTTGATTCGAGTATGGACTCCAGTTATACACCATAAATGTTTTTATCAGCCCTGTGAATGCAGAATAGGTGCTTAGTATTGAAAAAGAAAAACTTCCATCCATAATCTGCACAGTAATCTGTTTACTTCATCATGTATAATGAGAAGAACTAAGTAAGAAAAATTCTTTACCAAACTAAAACATTTTTACATACTGAAAGCCATAATGAAATGTTCATGGGACGCAGAGTAGAAATACGAGAACTATGAATTTTGGAAAATCAAAACTTAAAATAGCATATCTTCTAATATGCTATGAACATACAATATCCTATTATGCATTTCGACTACATCAACTGGAACTCTAATCTCCTGGGTATATATATATATATATATATATATATATATATATATATATATATATATATATATA
>JAPDSC010143869.1:47950-66699 GCA_026290005.1 Latrodectus geometricus
AACTCAGGACAATCTAATAATAAAATGAATATATTTTTTCAGTTAGGTCTAATAACTTTTATAAATTAAATGTAAGCATAAGTAAAATTTTGGATGTTATTGGAAATTATTAAAACACTCCTAGGCAAATAAATATAAAAATACAAGAGCCTATGAATTACAAACCTTTGATATTTTATTTTCAATGATTCATACAAATGCAAACATGAAATTTTTTTATGATGTGAGTTGTATATCATAAGAATCATCATTAGTAGAATGCTATTATGAGTAAGATCATGACACAATTCATGAAGTAAAATGGGAGAAATGACATATATTTCATTATTCATATCTAGTAATTATTATTGGTGTCTATTGTTGAGAAGAGGAACTCAAAATGAAGGAAAATAAATCTTATTAAGTTCACTGAAGCAGTCAATCAAAGCTTTTTAAAAGTTGGAATTGAAATACAAAATCTTTATCTATGAGATGCATATATAATCTGACAAGACCTTAATTGAATCACTGTATATTAAATGACAAATAATGACTAAGAACTGTTAGAAACAGACACGAAAGTCTCTCTTAAGCACAAACCATACTTAAAAAATCCCGGAGGAAAGAATTATATGTTTGAATATCTGACAAACTCCTTGTTTCTTCCCAAAATGCCTAACTTTGATTGTAATGGTTTCGGGAAAAAGCCATTAGATATTCGTGGATTGGAAATGAGTAATGTTGTCTTATGTGAAACATTGTACATTTTATTTTCTGTTAATAGAAGCACAAATTTGGTTATTATTTTTGGATAAAATTGGAAGTAACTTCAAAAAATCATGGAACTATCCCACCTTGATCACACTGTGCAATAAATTTGTGATATATCATGATATTGAATGTTCTACAGACATAGATGTAGTGGCAGGTATTTATCCCGAGTAAAGAAACAGCTAAGCAGCAACAGCTGCAATGAGCCAACCACCAAAAAACACATACTAGCAGTATAAAGTGCATCATACAATTTGCATTTCTACTCTGATGGTAACGGATATTTCATGAACCTTAATCCAAATACACATAGTGCAGGAATTGTTCAAAATTTTTAAAAGGCTGTAATGATGTGCTACATGGTATTCTCGGGATTTAAATTAATCCAAAGGTTTGTAGACTCGCTGCTCGAGCGAAAAATACCAGTTATCTCTTCAAACTGTCGTTCAGGAAAATATTGGTCTAAGTGGCAGTATTCACTGGCCAGTATGAGAGTTTCCGAACATATACAATTAATTTAGTGTTTTACAAGTAATTTTTGAAAAGTAATTTTGAGATATCCACATAAATTATAATACTTAATGAAAATGCAATTTTCTTTACAATTTTGCATGAGTATACATTTTCGTGCTATGTTTCTGAAATGTACAGAAATGAAAATTTTAAAAATGCAAACATATTCTGCGAAATAAAAGTACGATACAGAGGTTATTAAAATCTAGTTTGGGCTTTCCAATAACATGTTAGACAGATATGCTAATAGAGGTTAGGAATTCATTTTAACCAGTTGACTCATGTTTTATTTAGCTCGCACGTGCAAAAAGGATATTTAAGCGTTAAGAAAACCAAGAAAACCGGAATTTTTAATGACAGCATCATTTTAGAATATAGAATATCACTTTCTGACTAATAAATTTTTTGTTAACTTGTATAGGATTCATTGGAAAAACATGCTGTTTATAAATGAGATAAGCAAAAGTGAATTACAAATTCTTCCAACAGTCATTTATACATTTAAATTTATTTTAAAATATTTTATAAATCTGTTTAACTATAGAATTAATAGGCGGAACTTTGCTATAGTTTCAATGAGCTTTACTTTAATAATATATTGAACCTTAATTAAAATAGAAACTTTTTCCTATTTCTAATTAAAAAATTCACAAAAAACATTACCCATCAAGATGTGAAGAGTAAAAAAATTCACATCAGTCTGACTCAAAATAACTCGATCTCTAAGAAAATTTATTTTAATCTAAATATAAAAAAATAAGCGCCATAAATAACAAAAAAAAATAATTAAATAAATAAAATAAAATTATCTGCAGAAAATATATTATGCAGATGATATTCCATATAAATTAATTATACAATTTATTTTTTTTAAATTTCCAATCGATACATTAATCGATAATAAATTTCTAATCGATATTCTTTTATTTTTTCATGTAAAAGTAATTTTTTTTTTTCAAAAAATGCTTCAAGTATTTATTTAGCTGTTGTGTATACTGCTGTGTGCATTTTTGATAACAATCGATAATGAAACAAAATACCAGTCTACCATCAATAAACTTAATAAAGATAATATCCTCAGTAAAGATAATGCGCTACTTTCAATAAAGATTATATATTTAAAATATTATGGCGATAAAAATAAAATCACGAAAATTATCATACAATTTTAATAGTTTTTTTTTCTGTAATGTTTGTTAAAAAATTACTATTTCTTAAATATTTATTTTACATTCTTAAATATTTATTCTTTTATGTGTTTTACTGTAGAGCAGTCGAATTAATCGAAAGTTGTTTATCTTTTGTAAAAAAAATTATTTATCTCAAAAAATTATTAAATCATATTTCTTAGTTGAAGAAATCAAATACTTGTTAGCTTTCTCTATATATATACTACTTTAAGAGCATTGAAACTAGATCATATGTCTACTATATAAAAATTGCAAGAAAATATCACTCCTTCTCAGTACTATCACCCCTATTTTCAAACCAGTTTTCTCCAAACCATTCATAGTGTGAATTGGGAATTTCGTCTTTTATTCTCAAAGCGGATATATTTTTGAGGAAACTGCTTCGTGTTGCCAAGATACGTCAGTTATTGTATTGTTAGTTTCACTCCATAAAATAACAGACGCTTATTTGGTGTGTGGAAAGCACTTATCTAACATATGTTGAGCATACGATTACAACTATCATAAATCTAAGTATATTTACTAAACAATTTAAAGATCAGAAAATAATAAGTGTATTTAATTTAACGAATTATTTTATATACGTGAAAACTGAAATTAATTAATTAAAGAAATATGTAGTTGCCCTACATTAAAAATGAAGATGAAATATAATAAATAATCCAATGTCAAATGTTTATTAGATTCTAAAATGTTACTAGAATTTCAAATTTCAGTGAGAAATTAGTGAATACGGCAGTAATGCTTTTTTATGTAGGTATAGTTCCGTTAAAAAAAAATTCTATAAACAGATTTGAAGGTGTAATGTGGAAGATATGAAGAAAAATATTGATTTTAATAATACTACAAATTTAATTAAGTTTTGAACTAACACCTAATTAATTACTGGAATAAAATTTCTTAATTTAATTTATGCACGTATACAATGAAGATATATAAACATTAACTTCATCCACTTACTTTAAAAAATTTTCTTTTAAACATTTTACTTTTATATTTACATTATAAATATATAAAAGGACTCTTTTTAAAACAACGAATAATTTACTCTGAATTAATTATATATTTTTCTAGATTATTAAAACATTCGATATATTCTAAATATTTAAAAATAACCTAGATAGTTATTATACATTAAATAAAAATATTAGCTGTCTGGAGTTTTTGATAAATATTTTTTGAAAGTGATATTAAGTTATTTATAAATAAATTGAACATCTAATTTATTTATAAATAACTTAAATAAGTAATGCTAAAACGAAAATTTTATATGCATATGCTATGCTTTAAAAATTAATTTTTTGAAAAATATTTTCAAAATAATGAGAACATAACATATTGTTAATTTAGTTTATATAATGATATACTATTAGAATCGCTTAACAAAAGAAAAAATGGCGTATCTGATCTAAGACGATGAACACTTTATCGTCAAAGTAATCTCATCAAAAATAAATTTTTAGTATCTCATTAAAATATTTCAAAAAATCTCTTTGTCACATCATTTTAGAAATGCTTATTATTAAATTAGCCAAAATGAAGAAATTTCAAGCAAATTAATATTTCTTTTACGCTTTCAAAATACTTTTCATAAATCTGATAAAATAAATTCAGTAAAAGTTACAACGGTCCATTATTGACAATTACATTTTACATAAAATTATAATATTTGGTGATAAAGCTACAACAAATTGTTAACTGCTTAAAATTTTTATTTAACGCAAAAAACGTTATCAGATCTTAATATTTAAAAAAGGAATTATCTCTATCAGTCCTTGGTTTTATTGAAGATAATAAGCGATATAATAATATGATAATTTCGTTGCAAATCTTCTGGCTTTGAAAAAAAATCAATCTATTAAAGTGATACTTTAATAAAATAAGAACCTATCTAAACTGATTTTTTTTCAATTAAAATAAACGTGTAAAAATTTCTTGTTAAAAGCTTAATAATGCAGCTAAATTTCTAGAACACATAATATGTACTTTAAAAACAATACTTTTTGCTGAAATTAAAATGCAATTATTTTAAAGGTTTTTCGTATTTTTTATAAAAACGATCTATAGTGCTATTAAGTTTATACATAAACCACGTCAATATTCAGTGCATTATTGTATTTAAATAACAAAAATTGAAATAAAAACAAATATTTTTATTTCATAAAAAAACAATGAGCAAACTTATTTACAACGATGAACAATCATTGGAAAATATTCTACTCTGACTCCAAAATTATATTTATTTTGTACAAAATTATCTTTTTAAAAATAAATTGGGTTTTGTAAAAAAAAAAAAAAGTTTCTTTAATAAAAATTAATATTAAGCCTTACAATATAATTCCGTCTCTACAAAAAATTTATAACATAGAAAATTTAAAAAAGATAAATTTAATATTTAATGCATTTTGCCTTAAATATATATGCATTTTGAAACTTAAGTGAAATTACGCCAATTTATACATTATGATAATTACATTATGACAACTTATGTAATAATTTCCAACTCGGGAAAAATTTTAAATATGTTATGTTGTATTACAATTTACTTTTTTCAACAATAAAAACGTTTCCCAAAGGCACTTATATTTTAAAGGTATATTTTAAAAACTAAAAATTTGTAACTATGTATGATAAATTATAATGCCTATAAAATATATTAAAAGTTCATTACCTAATTTAGTTTAAAGTATTACGATCAGAAATACTTGTTTTTAACTTGTATTATGAAAACAGTTGATAAAAAGTTTTATGGTATTTTAAATAATGAATAGAAAACTTTGCACCATATATATATATATATATATATATATATATATATATATATATATATATATATATATATATATGAATGTTGTCACCTGATGAAACATTGTTTTCAAAAAAAATGAAAATTTATAATTGCATATTTTTAATTTTCATAAAGGTTAAATTGTGTCTACTGAATTATGGCATATTGCTCTAAGAAATTGTTGCTCCATTCAATGAAAACCATTGAAATGAGTAGAATAAAGAATCAATTTGAGTAAAGAATCAATTTGCTTAGAGAGAGATTATGTGGTATCTTTGCAAGAGCGGTCAGTGATACACTTTTTACTGAGTAGACAGAAGTCTTATTGCCTAGCCCTATAGGATCTAAGAAACACAATTCGAAACCTGAACTCCAAAAATTGTGAAAAAGTAAACAATATGAAGAAATAAGGCTTAACACAGACTGCGAATTCTATGTTTAATGTTTCGGTTATTTTTTATATACTGATATTGAAATCCTATTGGATAGATTTATTAAGCGTTTTCCATTCAGTAATCACGATTTATTACAAGGGAAGAGTTAGAAATCTCGTTAAAGATACATTTGTAAACGACTCAGATATGTATCACTGAATGTTTAGGTGCATGTGTATTCGTTATAAAGTTGTACGTTTTGTGTATTGATTTCTATCGATTTAAGTTCCAGATTTCCAGAAAATTAAGCTATGTATTTTTGTTTCTAATATAATATAATTTTTATTTAAGTACCATGTGTTTTCCACTTGCATTTCTTCCTCGCAAGAAACTTCGAAGTCCAGAAACGTATAACCATGAAATATTAAACTCTATATTACTATATCTTAATACGATTAAGAATTTTTAAATTAAGGCATTTGTTCATTTGAAAGATGTAAAAAAATATTTAATCAAGATTATGTTTAAAATTTTCAATTTATTTAAAGCCATTCTTCTGTGTGTTTCATAAAGAGATTTTCAATATATTTGTGTTAATCTATAGATTAGGCTGATCAAACTTCAGTTTTTAGCGGCATTAATAATTCATATCATTTTGTCCAATTTTTTCTGTAATCTTGAGTGAACAAAGCTATTAATTCACAAAATATTCGTTGAATTATACTTCAAAATTCAATTATTTCCAAATATGATTCATTTTCAGCGAAGAACATTAATATTTGGTTAATCATTTTTTGTAATGCGTATAAAGGATTTTAAAGTTTGTTTTTATTATTTTATAATCCCTTATAAAATAATAATTTTTTTTAAAAAGTATTTCCTTTCGTGCAATTCAACAGTATTTTTTATTTTATTTCACATTGCATTTGAATTTATACATTCGTGGATAAATCGAAATATGATTAGACTTTCCTGTAAGACGCTAGCGATAAATATCAGGATGAAAGTAATTTGTAATAAATTAAATATCTTAAGTATATTTTCAATATTTCTCTGAGACTTACATTTCACAGAGCTAAGTAAAACATCTTGTGTTAACTTCTATTCTATATTGTGGCTGGAATTTTTCTTACGGATGTGCCAATCAAGGAAACAGAAATCAACTTACAATTTCATTACCGCTGATTCGATGTGTGCATCTGACTCTCTTTTAGTTTTTCTTTGTTCGCAGACATCTGCCCTTCTAATCTCTAACCAAACACATTTTCTTTATTCTTGATCTCAACATTAATCAAAGGAAAACTCAGTAGAAGTGCTATCAAGGAGAATTAGGATATTCTCTTATGTATAGATTGATTCAAAAATAAGTATTAAAATAACACCGTTTTATTGACGAAAGGATTTGTATATCTAGTATTGTGTTTCCTTTAAATGGTTACATTAAAGTTTTTATATTATATACTATATATATCCTTCTAAATTGCTAGCCATGATGCACGTTATTATTTATTTTTTATATTGATATATGAAACCGAAAATATAGATATATTTTATTTGTAGCTGAGAATTTTATTTCATACAATATGTTCCTTTTAAATACAATTGTGTGTAAATAAATCAACTAATCCATGCAGTTTTTTTGTTTAATTTTGAATTACTTGTATATTTGGTTTTAACATTGGGTTTATTCTAATTAAGACTAAAATAAATTAATTATGATATTAATGGATTAATATAATTTGAAAATTCTTAAATTGACTAATTTTCAATTAAAATCTAAACAATTATAAGGGAAAAATTATTGAAACCTTTTTTCTGAAGAATCTTATGTTAATGATTTCTAAAAAAATCAATTATTTTATAGAATATTATCCGGTTTTACGTTTTTATTTTTTATTATATGTTTAATTTGATTATTTTTTATTTTATTTTTTATTTTTATATTTTATTGTTTTTATCAATTCAAAATTATTGGTTACTTAATTGAATAATGCATCAGAATTTTGCCACAAAGAATTAATCAATATTGAATAAAAGTTTGTTATCAAAATTATGATAAATATATGTTTAATATTTGATATCTTTGGAATTAAAAATCTCATCTTAACATTGCAAATTTAAACACTGCATGACAAATTTATATATTTCTGTGTGTGAATTATTATGTTTGTTTCTTCTTATTACAAACTGCATAATATGGCATGCCTGCACGCTTCGCTTAAAATTGCATAAATAGCAGTATTAGGTTTTCAAGAAATTAAGAAGCAGGCATAATGAAAAAAACCCAAAACAGCCACTTCTGACATGGGAACATCATTTACACGTCTAAACATGAGATCAAATAGAGAGTGGCATTTGCAGAAACAAATGCTCATATAATTTAAAGAGATTCTTTGATTGTAATAAAATTAGTATGGGGATGAATCAGTCACTCTGCAACAATTGGGCAGATGTTTGTAATTGGTTTTCCAATAAAAAAATGTACTCGCCGAGGCAGTAGCCAAATATTTTTAATATTAAAGAATGTTCGCACAATAATTACAACATATCTTTATCCATTAAATTGCCGAAATGATTTACAGGACTCAAACGGATGGCATTACATCAAATTTATGCACAAGGCTTACTTTTCCAAATGCAGTCAGTAAGCACAATTTATGACTACATGTGTACTAAATGGCTCTCCGAACCATCCTCAATATAACCGACCAGTATAAGATGTCGAATGCAAGCGTGCTATATGTGGTATCCAAGGAGTAAATATAATTATAATGCAAAAGAAATTTGGATTCATTTGAAAATTGACGTCACACGATACCTATCTAAATTTATCATACGTAACCAATCATATATCATTAAAGACATATGTGTTTTGTAAAGATAACTGTAGTCAAGCAATCGGAAAGCCAGTGCATGATGTTTAATATTACGTTAAATAATTCGAAGATGTCTTTGTTGTCTTATCATCTGCCTTCGGTTCTTCAGTTATTATGACGTGGATAAAATTAATTAAGGTTACATATTATCGTAGTATGCCAGTGTATCGGATATTAGTTATGGAACGTTGCTAGGATTCAGCTTATCGTAGCTAATGATCATCAAGAACATATCATTATCATATTATGCAAATAATCATATGATCTCTGCTGATAAGTTCAATGATATTGTAATAGAATAAACATAAATCTTGGTAAGTTATTTCTACCATTATCGAAGTCAAACATGAGTTAGTAAGTTGTTTTTTTAACTTAATGAATGACTATCATATTTTTCAAGCAATGATTTTAAATGAATTTGTGTTAACAAGAAATTAATTTATTTCATTTAAGCACACTATAGGTTTCTCTACCATTATTCATTTTTTTAAAATGCATTGGTAAAATTAATCATTTACATACGGCTATGTATTTGTTTTTGATTCAACTTCATATGTAAGGCACATTGACTTCTATATCACCTCCTATATTTTAATGAAATAAACTAATATGAAGTATACGGTTATACTTTTCAACCTTTCTATTGAATTTTATCTATTATGTATAATGATATAATTCAAATTATTCACATTGTCAAAATCTTCAAAATGAATTGAATATGTTTAACCTATTCACATGTTTCATCTCCGAGAAACAGTAATCCTTAAAATCCATCTATGTGACCTGTAAGAAAAATAAATTGTACAAATACGAAGTATGGAATGTTTTGTTTATATCACATAACTTCTCAACAATTTCCGATAAACTTGAAATAAATTTAAGATCTTTGATTTTTTAGTTTAAATTTCAGGAAATTTTCACTGTTCCCATTTCCAAAATATGGTCAATACTTTCTTATTTTAAAATTATTGCCTTATTTTTGAGATATCAATGTAAATTCCGAAAGCATTTATAAATCAATTTTTTTATTTATTACAAACTTAGAATCCTCTTTACAAAAATCATATTTTGTTATCTTGTCCAGTAAAGTTGTGCACTCAATTAAATTGATACAAAATGTCTAATATAGTCCTGCCTACATCAATAACTTCCTTAGAATATAGGAGTTGATAATTGGAATCTATATGGCTCAGGAAGAACTTTTCCAATATTGCAGAGCAATGAGTGATATGGCCAGGAAAGATTTAGGTTTCACTCTTCTCTTTAACAATCCTCTCAGGTCACAAGTGAACAGTTCAAGTAATTGAAGAAACCGTAAGCATTTGCTGATATTCTTACCATAATTATGATGTGATCTGTGTCATGTTACACCATGCTTCTGAAAGAAACATAATTAAAGCGTCTCTTCTGGAAACTTTGCATATAGTTCTACTAGGATTACGAGAATGAATGGACTATTGTCTCATAGAATATTGGCCAAACACACATAGATTCTGTTGCCAAAAATCTGATAAAATATTATAAACAACAAATTGTTAAAACATGTCTACACTATTATGACGGGCAGGTTGTATATGCCACACTTTGAATTATTCATATCAAGACTATATAATTTTTTTTAGCTGAAACGTCTTTGGAAAACGATATTAATTTCTGATTGGATACAATATTGTTATTGACATGAAAAAAAAAATCAATAAATGCATTTATTTGAACAGACATTTTAGAAATTACAGAGCATATATTTTTGTAAAATAATTGCTAGAAACATTCTTGCAAATAAAGTATTATTAAATATATTAATAACTAAATAAATAACTTGAAACAAGAGCAAGTATACAGAAGTATCTATACACATTAATCAAAATTGCAATTTTAAAAATAAATGAATACTACAAATGATTCATAAGATTGCATTTAATATGTTCTTATTACACAAAAACTGGTTTGAGTATAATCTTATTTAAAACA
Source organism: Latrodectus geometricus (assembly GCA_026290005.1). Classification (NCBI taxonomy): domain Eukaryota; kingdom Metazoa; phylum Arthropoda; class Arachnida; order Araneae; family Theridiidae; genus Latrodectus; species Latrodectus geometricus. The sequence goes on from JAPDSC010143869.1 coordinate 58,413, forward strand.
AAATAAAAAAATGTATGCATATTTCTCATTGAATAAACATTGTAGTACAAGTTGTAATTTAAGGAACTTCATTTATTATAAACTCGATTAACTTGATAAATTACCAAATACTACCTCTCTGTCTATCAAACTTCTAGAAATTTTCTTTCCTAACTAATTTCTAGAAATATTCTCAATTACTAGATTGACATTCAGTCATTATGTTCATTCTGCCATAATGACATTACTAAGAGTCATTACCTTCGCAGACACTAAAACATTTTTTAAAACTTTATTGATTTTAGTGAAGATGAGAAAATCTTTCTTGAAGATAAAAGTTTTGAGACGAAGATATGCAAAAGAATGAAATTATCTCCAGAAACGCATTAATAAAGTATTTCTTATTGGAAGAAATGATATATCAATCATATTTCTGAGAATACTAAGATTTCTCTTTTTCAAATCAGAATAAATATTCGATATTGAAAGAAAATAGTAGATTCTTTAAAAAATTCATTTTTAACGAATTATTTATATATAATTTCTGGGTCTAATAATAATTATACCCTGTCAAATATTTGAATTAGCATTCCATGAATGAATTTTGTCCCAAAACAGATACATTTTATTTTTCCATTTTTAATTTAATTTGATAGTATTTTAATAAGATATGTTAATAATGTTGTTTGAAAAAATTACATTAGGTTTTTCAGAGAATATATAAGATAAGAAAATTATACTTTGATAAATAAAATTTTAAAAATCCTGAATTCTTAATTTTCCGAAGAAAAGAAATTCTTAAAAAAAAAAAACCAGTCTTCCATTTGTTAGAGAACCAAATTCTAAAGGCATTTTTCATTAAAGAATTTATTAAAATTTTCAAGTATATTTTAATTAAACTCTTATGAAAATATTGTGTGTGTTAATTCAAAACTGATTGTTAAAATTTGAAATAAATATTGAATTTTTAGATACAAATTTTTTCGTATATATTCATCCTACCGAATCTTTTAGTGACTGTAAATTTCTGTTAAAAAAGTTTAAAAAATCATGAATATTTTTTAAGTAACAGAAATATCTTAATTTAAATATTACGACACATATTAAATACGTTACATATAAATATAAATGCCCTTTTTTAACATATATGTAACTTTCTCAACTTATATTTCAAAATATTTGAAAAATATAAGTATTAAAAAGTAATTTACTCTAATTTAGAATATACCGTTTTAATTCGAAACATAGCATCACACTACAGTTTCATGAAAACAAATGTTTTAAAAATATTTATTATGTGCAAAAAGAAATATTCTCAAGCAAATACTTTATTTAAATCGTTGTGTATTTTAAAATAAAAAATAGATATTATCATTAAATGAAGAAAAAGTATAACATATTACTTTTTAAGTTTAAAATTTAAGTATTATATCACTCTACAAGGAATAAAATTATAGTGAAATTTAATAGAACAGACTTGGATTTATGAGAATTAAAGAAATCTTGCTAAATGTATTGAAAAAAAGAAAAATATATTTTTATACGTTGTAAATAGTTTTCAAATAAATATCTTAAAATTCATTCATGTGCATAAAGTTAGTTATAAGAATATGGAATTTTTAATTTTATTACACTAAATATATTTTGAACTACATTAGAATAATATTTTTTATACTTTTCTATTTTAAAAATATAGTTTATAATAGAATTTTCATCTTTGACAAATTGGCTTCCGTTTAAGACAAAATCAATTTTTAGAAGCTTATAGTGTTACCAACAAAATTTACTAAAGAAAATAAAAGTCAATTCAATTTGTTACGAAATTTTCGAACACGAAAAAAAAAGTCAGAGCTTCTCATCAACCCTCCTCCATTGTTCAGTGACAAGCATTTGTGTGTTAGGGATGGAAGTAGGGTATTTTTTCTTCCAAAGCCGATCATCTAAGAATGATGAATGAACGTAAATCACAACTGATTAAAGTATGTCGCGAAATCTTGTCTCTTATGTTCCACGTCATCAGGGTTAAGACCTGAATTTCTCTCTCGCTATCAAGCAAAAACGTTGAGGCATTTCTTACTGATAAACTTCAATATATTTTAATAACATGAGTTATTATAAAAGCGATTAAACGTATATCAAACTTTTTTATCGTTTTGCTTATTAAGTAATAAATTAATACATGAATATTAAAAAAAAAACATAGCATCTTTTTTTTTTCTTTAATTAATAATTTTTTCTGACTAAAATAAACTTGTAATGGCATAATGTTCGTGTTGCGACGAAATCGAAAAATAAACCACTTTTCCCACATTATGTTTAATGAATATTTTTAGAAATATCCAATTCCAAATATTGAAGAGCCTAATAAAAAGATTCTATTGGTTTTAGCAATTAACTAATTAACTAAATTTTCTCTCTCAATATTTGCTCTTACTCACTACTTATATATATATATATATATATATATATAAATCAATATGACTCTATCTTAACATATTAAAGTTCTTTTTAAAGAAAATTGAATTGAGTTATATAAAAAGGGATAATATGAATCTCCTCACTTACAAAAAGCAAAATTTATTTATTTCTATGAATAAACATAAAAGTATAAAATTGTTCTTAAATCTTATTATTTTGAAATTATAAATTAATAGATTATTTCTCTAATTTGCCTGTTTTTAACAATTTAAAGTTAGGTAATTAATAATGATTACTTCTGTAGTAAAATGTGTTTTTTTATAATAAATTATATTGGTATATTATTTATAATAAATAAGATTGTTAAGAAATTTTATGTATATATAAAATAGAATATAAATAAATGAAAGTCGTAAAATATGTATTCAAAATATTTCTTAAAATGAAGCTATGATGAAGTATCCATTTTATTAGATCCAAAAAATTTGATTGCTATTCCAGTTTTGAATATAAGTGTCAGTAATCTGAATATTGTTTCAACTTCGAGAAAAATAAATAATTTGCGAATATTATTATATTTATTTCATTTTTATTATTATTATTATATTTATTTCATGTGATGGGTGTGTTTTTTTTTAAATATAAGAAAATTTTGTTTCTAATATGATCTTCCCTTAATTATCGATCACTTGTTAGATATTGAAGATTTTATGAAACTGAAAATGGAAAAATTATAATAGTACATGTTAAAATGAGTGCTCAAATATAATTAGATATTGATTTTAGTTTTGTATATTCATTTTCGTTACAGTATTTCTGTATTAAGGCATGTATTTTCTTTCAAATTTTAAGGAGTTCTAATTTTGTTTTTGAAACATTCATAAACATTATCCGCAGAGAAATGTGTTATTTCTCTAAATGATGTGTTAATAATTTCTACAAAAGCAACATTGTATGAAATATTTTACCTTAACTGCATTTTGACAAGATAAACCCTGTAAGGTAAACTAAATAATTTTAATTTAACTCTACTCAAATGCTCTGGGCTAAAATTCAGTTATATCTATAAAAACTTAATTATTTACCTAAAAATAAATTTCAAAAAGTGAATTAAAATTCAATTTTGATTAAAAGTTTATGAGTAGAAAAACCTGCCTTTCCTTTACATAATGAAAGTAGTAAAATATTCAAAATAACAAATGAAAAATTTTATATAGCAAACTTTTGCAACTAAAAGGAATTATTTCATAAATATAAAATTAGTGAATTCATAAAATATCTTGAAAGGGATTACATATAGAAAATAAATTCTATCAAATCTAAAAATCTTGAAAGGGATTACATATAGAAAATAAATTCAATCAAATCTAAAAATCTTTATTTGCGAAATGTTATGTTATAAATTTAAAAGTAAGAGAAAATAACATATTTACATTTGGAATAATAAAGCTTAATCAAAATTGACGCAGTTTTGTTAAAAATATGTATCGAAAAATTTATATTTTGAAACTTATTTTGGCAGAAATACAAATACTACTGAAATCTCCAAAGCAATTCACTCAAATGTCATTAAGTTTGTTTTAAATAAAATATTAGGTGTTACAATTTTCACTATTTTTTCATAAAATTTTTATTTTGTACAAAACAGCAAAAATTTAATTTTATTTTAAACTGTTTTATATAACATAATTCTGCATATAGAAAAATTATTTCATAAAGTAATTATGGTTTATTTCTTTAATAAATATCATTTTTTCCTGTTTTGATATTCAAATAAAAAACAAAAATTACAAGTTAAATAGTATTGTTTTTTTTAAATTGTTCTGTCTCTAATTAATGTCTGACATTATTATCCATTTTCATAATAAAAATAATGAAATATCAGAAAAAATTATGTTACAACATTTTATAAACATCATATATTCTCGTTTTATAGTAATCACTCATTTTGTAGAAATTGCTTCAAATTAAATTAATAAAACAAAATATGATATTTGAAATTAAAACAACAGTGCATATGTATGTGTTAATTATTTAATAATTGTATACAATCATTTTTATTACATCATTAGTTTATTTATCAGTGAACAGAATTTTAGGATTATGGTAAAATGATTACAATTAATATGCAAATAATATTTTAGATTAATAATTTAGTCATATTAAAAGTAATTTACAGCATTAAAAATTATGTATCCATGAAATACTTTTTGATTTTACATTTAATATTGGATAAGCATTTCTTTCAATATTTTGATAATTTATGTCCTTGCAGTTTATATGAAAAAAAATTTTTTGTGAGTAATAAATAATATATATATAATTTATTACTTATATGTGCTTAAATGTTTAATATTACATAAAGTTATGTAATAATTAGAACGTAATAATTAGAGGAGCTGGCAAAAAATAAATTTCGTATCATCTATAAGAGAATATTTATTTATTTTAATTAAATGCAAGTTTTAAATATCAAACAACCGCAATCATTATCAGTTGAAAATATAAATAAAACATGAGCCTACACAATGCTGTTAGAGTTGCTAATGAATGTTAAAAGATTAACACAGTTCCATGAATTATAATTTTTATAAACTTTACTCTGGATTGTTATGCGATACAATGCTTTCCTTCATTAGCTAGGAAGAAAATTTGTTGGTACAAATTGATAGTGATTAATGTAAATGCTGAAATATATAATCTTATATTTTAATCAATGTTTAATAGTTACTTAAACTGCTTTGTTTTATTTAAAAAAAAACGTTTTTTTAAAATTATGTTTGAATGTTTTTCACTATTGAACATAAAAACTACATGAAGAATACGTGTTATGAACTCATTAATATGACATTTGATTCAATTTTTTGTATTTGATGGCATCATAACAAAACGACTTATCTAACAAAGTGAAATTACTTTGAATGTAATTCGGTTATATTCAGGCGAATGTATAATTTAACTAAATTAAATGTTTTAAATATCAAAGGAATGTTTTGACAAAATTAACCGTATTCAAAACGCACTTAATTAGGAGTGTATAAGATTCCTTTAAATATATTCTCATTTAGTAATGAGAAGCAATCTTAAAAGAAAATACATATTGAAGAAGTATTTCTTAACATTATAGAAATATTTGTGTGATCACTCTAAACATTGATTTAGATTCCTCATTTGATGCTGTGACTCAAATTAAATCAAAGGGGCTCACATTTGCAAATAACATACTTGAAAGGAATTATTGAGGACAGTCAATGAATTTTTATTAATTATGTGAAACCTTTAAGAATGGTTTCAGTAGTTAAAATTTTGAAAGTACAAAGACTAGAGTTTGGGAAATTTTCAATAAATGCGAGAAATGATACACTGTTGCTAATTAATTCAGAAATCTATAAGAATTAAATTAAAAGAATTATTTTCGATATTTTCGTGGTTTCTGAAGGAAATTATTTAAAAATAAATTTATTTTAACTCTGTCATAAATTTCATGTTGTCAGTTTGTGAATTTTTTCTTAATCTAAATTCTCCTTTTTTATAAATAAAAATTGTATGTTTTGAAATTTGTTTTTAACTTTAATTAATATAGATTAAAATAATAGTAACGGTTTAATTTGTTAGTATATTTCCTTGAACATTTCAATATCATTTAGGTAAATAAGTTTACAAAGAATTTTATTAAGATAGATGTGATGATATTTTTTCTCATTAAATTAACTAATAAAGGATACCCATTTAACTAATGAGTCATACCATTTTTTATTAATAAGTAAATCTAAATTGTTTATTTAGAATTTCAGTTTTAGAAGTTTTTGAAATTGTATAGTCTAAATTAACAAATAACAGAATTTTCTGAGAATGAGAAGACTGTGAGTTTGGCTTTCAAACTTTCACTTTACATCATGAACACATAATTTATTAATCAGTTCCTCTTTTTATTATGTGTCTGAACTCAAAAATATTGTCCTATAATTTAAAGTAGTATTTAATTGCAATGCATTGAATAAAAGCATAAATTGAAAGAGGATCATGGATGCATTAAATGGTTAAAATCCTTTTAATGAAAAGCTTCAAATTGTAATTTAAATTATATTTTTCTATATTATAAATATGATTTAAAATTCAATAACTACTTTGTAGATTTAATAATGGTACATAAAAGAATATTTATTATTGACAAAACGAAGATGATTGATTCTACTGAGAAAAGAAGAAATGATATATTATATCAGCATCTCTGAAACTTAAGGGAGACGTATACTAACGTAACACCAGTTAAAAGATTTTTATAGTTTTCAGTTTAACAAAAGAAATGCATAATCATTTCCAAAAAATAATACAAATATTTCCAATGACTTAAGTCTTGCAATAATTTTCAGGATAACAATATCTTTGCTAGCCATTTCAGAAAAAATATTTTCCAATTGTTTATATTTAAACGATGCTTGATATGCCAAGATAAATGTGAGGGAAATGTTTTGCATTTTCTGCCCAAAATTAGCGAGCTCAATAAAATTAGAAAAAAAAACTAATAAATAGGAATGTATCATAGTAATACCTTAAGATATCTCATCTTCTGAGATGCGAAAAACTGGCAATTTTCTCTATTTTGTGAAACGTTGAACTAATTGTATCTCATACATGACACTTAACAGTATGCACATGATTGCAATGTTTTGGTGGATCTTTCATTACTTTTTTAAACCATTATTTTAACACATTAAATTTGACTAAAAATGTTTTATACGATTTCTCATAAAATGTACTCAATCTTACTTATGTAAGTAAATTAAAATACCAAACTAAAAATTGTGCTTAGCATCACGTATTCAATTAGACTCACTAAAATCAGGTGATCTTTAAATGTAAATCATTTATATTAGTATGCTTACAACCTGAGCATTGAACAGAAATCGAGATATACCACAAAAGAATATTGTTCCTCAATATGTTTTGTGATATACCTATTTTTTATCATTGATAAAAAATATTCGTATTTTTAGAAAATACAATTATTAAATATTTATTTTGTTTTTTTATTATAAATGGCTGAAACTTACGTAATTCAATCTATTTATAAAATTCTATTTTGTTTCTTCAGTACTGATTTTAATTTACTTTTAGAAGAACAATTAGCATATTTTTAACTTTCTATTAAATTTTCTTGTCAACTTAATAAATATCTTTAATGTTTATCATTTTATTAATTTAGTTAAAGTAAAAATATTTTCTTAAAAATAATCTCTATAAAAAAGTAAATTATTAGAAAGATAAAGTATAATTTAATAATTTAAAAAGTAAAAGTATAAAAGGACATATTTTATAAAATCTAATAATGACAATTCAATATATTTCCTATTAAATGATTGGTTAAAATATTTATTTTAGTTTATAACTTTTTTCGATTAACAAAGAATAACTAATGTATATATTATAGTGCTTTTAGATGTATTAATATCTGTGCTCACGATATATAAGTTTGATATATAGCATATAGAACGTTCTATCGATGTAGCGTAAATTGTTAAGGATTTACTTATTTTGTAATAAAACACTGTTTTTCTTAAATTCGGATTCAGCATAGAGAAACTAATCTGTTCTTCCTCCCTTAGATCTACTAAGAACACTAGTATGTGTTTAAGAGATTGAAAAAAAAATGAAACATTCTATGATATAACTTTCAAAATGTTTAGTTTTTCTCATTTTCATATTCATTTAATATTTATTATTAAGTGTTTTGATAAGAATGGTTTATTTGCATTACATTCTAAGGCAATAATTTGTAAAGGCATTAAGGCATTACTAAAACAATCATTAAAAAGAAGATGATTAAACTATATATAAATATGAATAGAGTATATATATATATATATATATATATATATATATATATATA